>JAODAL010075554.1:0-13949 GCA_025379985.1 Phyllomedusa bahiana
GGCGCTACTGGGTTTCAAACCCCCGGGGTGTGTCATTCTACTCCCGCCTCTTGACTCCTTAGTAATTAGTCAAACATTGCAAAAAAAATTCAAAAAGAAACCTCAATGGGGTATGTGCATTGATAAAGAGAAAAAAAATCCAGAGGTTTGGTTCCGCAGGATTTAACGAGTACCCTTGTGCCTGGAGGCAAAAGTTTTACCTCTGGCTACAATGTGCTACTGACAGTTCTACACATAAACAGACCTTCTTTGATTAAAGAGGGGAAAGGCCTGGTGATGTCATCCTTCGGGTCACATATATGCATTCAAACAAATAACACACGCCCCCTTCTGAGCACAAAAGAGCTAAAGAGCTGGATACAGGAGGAGAAATGAGATTGTGGCAAAACCCCTTTAAGTTATACCTATACAGTTACCCACAGCCCCAAACCTCCAGTTCATCCAGACAAAGTAAGAGACATTTACCTGGCTTAGCCACAGAACAAGAGACGACGGGCACCCCACTTCTAGCACATCACCAACATTGATGGGGGATATCCTTCCATTGTCTGGAATACCTGGAAGTGGAGCTGTGGTTACCAAGACTGTATAAAAAAAAGCCTAATTCATATATCAGAAGGGAAAGGCTCAGACGGGCCCAGGGAGGGATAGGAAAAAATTCTTGGTGGGCTCCTAGGCATGTCAGCCTGGACCTGATTTTTCAAGGAAAAAGCAGAAAAAAAAAGGGCGGAAATCAATATGCAAGTGCAAGAGTCTTGTGCTTTCATGTACAATAGCTGTCGAGTGGGCCCTATAGTCAACTCCCCAGAGGGCCCCATCTGAACTGTAGAAGAAACAGGTTTTTTAGCAGGAACATGACATATGCATAGTAACTGTGCATTAGGTGTGCTTTGGATTGATTCCGGGTTTAAAACAGGACAATTTGAAGGTGTAGTGCCTCTCCGTGTGCACAGCTATAATATACAGATTAATTTTATAGTTGTAGCGCCCATGGCAGGAATCTGCTGCAGATAAAACAGTTATTGATTTCTTTCTTTCGCTTTAAGCATGTTAACTCCTAGAGGGATAAAAAAGGCAGAAAAACATTAATAATGGTTCTTAAATTTAGGTGATGTAAAGCCTTCTGGTTTTTGCTAGTGGCATTTTTGTGTTTCTTTGATGCCTATAAAAATTACCATCTCGAGTTAGTGTTTTAGTAATATCAGGAAACGCACAATTTTCGATACTGCTGTGATGTGGAAAACTTGTGTCTGATGCTGGCGGGATTTTTACATAAAAAACCCTTTACCTCTAAAAGCAAGAAATCACCACTAAATAAAAAAGCCCTACAGCTCTCTTTAAAAAGACTTCAACCAGCCACAAGCTCGCACTGACGAGGGGAAAAACCCGAAACAGCTGTATGCCGATGAGTTACGCTGTCTTGGCTAACATCCCTTTTGCTTTCCAAGACTCAGTGATTCACAAGCAAATTGAGGATTTGTTACATCTAATTTGAGGGGCTTGAGCTTCCAGCTCTTCTCCCATAATCCCTTGTAACATCTACATCCTCTGCAGAATTCCTTGTCACTCACTGGGTGTCCTCCTCCCCATCCTCACAATAACTATATATGTGAATAATTAAACATATACATATGTGTAATTTTCAGTAAATTCATTTTTAAATGGCCACATGTCTCTTCTTGCACAAACCTAATATTCTTCAAAGTAAATATTACCCTAATAGGGAGTTTTCCCTTCAGCATTTTGGGAAAGCTAAACGATATAACGATAACCCATGTGAGAGCTGTAATCGTCACCAAAATTTAAATGACACAGCTAAAAAAAATTTTTTAAAAACACTTTACAGAAGAATTTATACTTTGTGAGGATTTCTTGACACTTTATGGGGGAAAAAACTCTTTAAGGCTTTTCAAATTTAAAAAAAATAAATAAAAAAATAAAAATGTTGTAGAGCCTGGCATAAAACAAACAAAACAAAAAAAATACTTACCACTGTATACCCCCCAAACCATTCCAGCGATGCATTGGAGGCGGGGTCTCCTATTTTCTGTATATCTGGCTCTGCAGTTTGGGTAATTAACCGCTGCAGCCAATTGGGTGGTCATGGACATTCCTTGACATCACAGCTATGGAAGTAATTGGCTCATGGGCGTGATGTCAGGGGAATGGACGTGACCACTGAAAACAAATGATTGGGTGCAGCAATCACAAGCTGACTGCAGAGCAGGGCATAAACAGGAGACCCGGCAGCATTTACAGTGCTGTAACAGCTGAGTACAGAGGTGAGTATGTATTCTTTTTCTTATTTAATTACTCTCCTCTAAACACATTTTTATTTTTTTATTTATTTAAACTGATGAACCCTTTAAGATGGGTTTCCTGCCATTTTACCCTATTATATATTGGGGCACATTTACTTATCTTGCCAAATACTTAGACAGTGTAAACTGAAACTAGACAGTCTAAAAATGTGCCACATACTATGGTGGGTCATGCTGTATAAAAACTCTGGTGCGTAATTAGACACCATCTATTAGTTGGCAAAGTCTGCGCCAATAACTTTGCCAATATTTTGGCACACAGCATTGCATGTTAGCTATGCACTTTTCTGTGAAGCCATGCCCGTTTGCCAGATGTAGCACAGAATGTCTAAAAACTGACTAAAATGCATAATAAATGTGGTGTAAAGAATGTTTGCCAGCATTTTGGTGTAACTGCCCCACTGAGTTAAGTATGCCATATCTTACTAATCAGTGGGGGTTTGCTTTCTGGATCCCAATTTCTAGATTGAACTGAACATAGTAGTAATAATGCAGCGAACCTTTTGGCACTATGAAGCGACAGAAAGGAGTTGTGTTATGGGTGGTATGTCCACACGGTTATTTGGACGCTGTTTTCAAAGCAGTTTTCGGAGCATTTCCGCTCCCAAAACAGCATCAAAACCTCCTGAAACACGCTTCTTCAGAAGAGGTTTTGGACGTGTTTCTTGGCAAGGTTCTGGACGAGGTTTTGGACGAGGTTTTCACTCATACAAATTAATAGCCAGGTCAAAAAACGCGCCAAAAACTGGTCCAAAAATGCACCGAGAAGCGCGTCTAAAAAGGCGTCTAAAATCACGCTTCAAGAATTGACATGACACTTCTTTTCAGCGCTTCGAAAGACACATGTCTAAACCTCGTCGTGTGTGAACTACATCGCTGTTTTACATAGGAATCAATGAAATGAACTGGGTGCGTTTTGAATGCGTTTTGGACACTTTTTTGGGCAAGTAACACTCCGAAAACCGCGACCAAAACATAGCCCAAATAAGCCGTGTGAACATACCCTTACAGTTCTATGGACAGTTCTTGGGTGGTGGTCCCATTGTGTAGAAATGGTCACAGCTCCTCCACCATGGAGATCTGTGGGTTCAAGTTTGAACCCAATTAGTATCTTGAATCAATTAGTAAGTTACGGCATACCGCAATGATATCTCATATTGTATTATAGAAGAAAAGCCCTTACATATCCCATAAGGATAGAAACCTTCTTACCTGTAGTACTGTAGTTGAGTTTCCAGACCCTTATATGCATCTGTAGAACAGGAACTTTACGTGATTTTTCTTCCAAGTCCTTCACTTTACTATAACATGTTAGGACAGCTTGACGGGCATCCTCCACTTTCCTTCTCATCTCCGCCTGTTCCTTCAACAACTGCTGGTTGGATTCCTCCAAGTAAACCAGAACTTTTTGAGTTTTGCTTAATTTCTCTTCCAAGTCTTTTTTCACCTTGGTCACTTCCTCCATTTGTCTGTCTTTGGAGCTCTCTATCACGTTGATCTCTCTCTGGATACATCTGGTTGTCACAGTGTAACTCTGCGACAAAACCCTTCTGTTAGCAGTGGTAGCAGTCACCTCCATTGGTTGTGATGCACGACTTCTATACAGGCCAACCTGCAAAATCATAAAGCACAAACACCCTTGAGACATGTACTGTGTTAGTTACTCAGAGGCGTGTTCACATTTATATTTAGATCATGTCTCTATTGTGTGGCATTAAGTAACACATTTTCAATTTTAACTTAATAAACTATTGACGTCTTCCCACGGTAGCTACTATTTAGTAGTCATGTACCAATTATTGTAACATAAAATGTACATGTCTAGAGATGCAATAAATCTTATATTATATTGGGTAGCTCTGGTCTAAGGCCTTTTAATACCACTGCATACCATTATATAATGAAGTCATGTCATGGAATATTGCCGTAGTTGTTCTTACAATAAAATTTTAATTAGTACTGTGTTTTCATTATAATTTTTGGTTGACCTTTGATTATTTTAGTGTTGTCAGGGGTGTAGTAGAACCAGGGTGTGCCATGGGGCCTCCCTGGCACTTTTTTTGCAGCCAGGGTGTGGTACAGTACTCTAAAAAGAGGCCCCTCTGCCCTAGATTTTTCTAAAAAAAAAAAACACCAATAAACCATTCTCTTAGCACCCAGAGCCCTCAGCAAACTTGCAGACGTTGACAAGACAGTTTTCATTGCAATTGCCTCAGTCACATGACCACAGTGCTAGTCTGTCATATTCACCATGGTGACAAACTAGCATTGCAGCATTGGTATGTATTAAACCTGTTTTTTATTTCTATGCAGTTTTCCCTTCTCCCTCACTCCAGGAAAAAAGTGGTGAGATGCCTGGCACCCAGCTGCTGCCCATATGAGAGCCCAGGACAGTGTAATAATAGGGGGAGATAGGCATCACCACACCCGGCAGCAAGGGATGAAGAGTTCATAGCTAAGGATGGAGATCAGGGTAGAGTGAATGATGTGATGACCGGAGGAATAGCAGACCACTTACACCCCAAGTGACCTGGTCAGATGTGCTGAGCATAGTACGGAGAGGTCAACTAACCAGGGACATGAACGACAGTGCACTAATAGAGTTCAATAATTACCCCTTCACCACCATCGTTCTAGTGATTGTGAAGGTCGTGCTCTCACTGATAAGAGAGACGCCCCTGGCAGTTTTTTTAGTAACCGGGGGGAAAACAGTGCTCTACTTTTTTGGAATCCCCTCCCCCTCACACACAAAAAGACAACAGGTACCTTACTTTCAAAGCTGCCGTCTTCTATTAGGTGCTTCACTGTATCTGCCGTCCCCTCCTACCAGTTGCCTAACTGAAGCTAAAAGTATAGCCCCCATCTCACCAGGTGCCTCACTATCCGTCCTGTCCCCTCCTATCAGTTTCCTCCCCCTACCACTAGCTCACTGTCCCTCTTGTTCCCCTCTCCCCAAGTGCCTCACTGTTCCTCCTGTCCCACTAGGTGCCTTATTGTCCCTCAAGTCTACCTGTAACCAGGTGCCTCACTGCCTTTCCTGTCCCTCTCCCATCATGAACTTTACTGTCCTTCCTTATGCTCTCTCACCAGTTGCCTCACTGTTCCTTCTGTCCCACTCCAACTAGGTGCTTTACTGTCCTTGTTGCTGACAGACTCTAAGAAGCCACGACAGAGAAGTAGTCATGGAAGCCTGAACCAGGTGGAGCAGAAAGAAAAGAAAAAAGGGAAGGAAAAGATCAATCAGAGAACAGGTTACTTGAGAGTCGTTAGATTTAATTGTTTATTATGCCTCTAAATGGCTCATTTATATGCTTAGTGTGTACTGAACCTGTGCACAGAGCTTGGTTCAGGAATTGTGCATCTCTTTTGGTACCATATTTATGTACCAAATTTGGGTGTGGTACTATATGTAGTTTGCTTGGTTCAAGAATTGTATTTATATCATACATGCCAACTCTCCCGTTTTTGGCGGGGGGGTCCCGCTATTTGGGGTCCCCTCCCGCCCTCCCCGGGGGAGTTGGCATTTTCCCCGCCCCAGCAGGCGGCGGGGGTCCTTTGATTGGCCGCGCCGCCGGAGTAGCACTGCTGCGCTACTCCGGCGCCGCCGGTCCGTTCCCACGGGCGGGTGAAGCGGGCGCAGGGTCCGCTCACCCGCCCGCGGTCTCACTGTGTGGGGAGGAGGCAGGAGGGATCGCTCCCTCCTCCCTCTGTATGTACAGCAGCCGCTGCGCGCCGTGCATACAGGTCAGCGGCGCAGGGGGAAGTGACGCGCGGCTGCTCTCATTCCCCCTGCGTCGCTGAGGAGATCGGGCAGGAGCCTGGCCGGAGCTGCAGGAGCCTGGTCAGGTAAGTGGAATTTAGTATTTTATTTTTATTAACTACATGGGGGGCTCTGCCTGGCTACAATGGGGGGGGGGTCTAACTGGCTGGCTACAATGGGGGCAACTACCTGGCTGCTACAATGGGGGCAACTATCGGGCGGGCTACAAGGGGGGCAAACCTGGCGGGGCACAATGGGGAAAAATACCTCGGCTACAAGGGGGGCAAACTACTCGGCTACAATGGGGTAATACCGGGCGGGCTACAAGGGGGGAAACTCCCGGCTGGCTAAAATGGGGGCAAACCTGGCTGGCTACAAGGGGGGCAACTACCTGGCGGGCTAAAAAGGGGGGAAACTACCGGGCTGCTACAAAGGGGGAAACTACCCTGCTGGACTAAAGGGGGCACAACCTACCTGGCTGGCTACAAAAGCGGGCACACCTACCTGCTACAAAGGGAGGCAACTACCTGTTTACAAAAGGGGGCAACTCCTACTTTAAAGGGGGGGCACTATCTGGCTACAAAGGGGGCAACTACCGGGGCTAAAAAAGGGGGCATCTACCAAGCTACAGAGGGCATCTACCTTGCTACAAGGGGGCATCTACCCCTGAAAGGGGGCCTACCTGGTTATGGGGGCTCTACCTGGCTAAAAGGGGCATCTACCGGGCTTTTTTTTCCCAAAGCCATTTGTATTGGGGCGGAGTGGTGGTTTTTAAGGGCGGGGGCCACAAAAAGATGGGCCCCCTCTTTAACTTCTCTTTTCCCATTTTCAAAATGGAACTATATTTATATAAGACTTGGTTCTAGAACCTAATATCCATACTGAACATGGCTCGACGCGTATCCATACACTAGGGTTTTGTTATGGCCCAGAAAACTATGCAATAACTTTATGATATACTGAAAAGTGTAGTTAAGGGCTGAGAATTTAGACATATTTTTTTCCCTTCCATGCATGCCCACTTAATGGGTGGGGCCCGCCTTTGGTACTAATTCCTAATGGGCCTGTAATAATAGGAAAGGTAATGTTGTGAATGTGGGGAAGGTGAATGCTGGGTAAATACAGTCAAAGTGTGGAAAAATTTCAGTCAATTTTTTTTCAAGACGGACACGACCGCTCTCATTGGAAAAGCCGCTGCATGTTCTCTGCCTCATGATAAAGTCCTACTAATGTTTATATCCGTTTTCTGGGGCCGTCCTGTCGGTCCCCCAAGACGGGTTTCAAACGCTTGTAACTGGGTTAAAACGCCGGTGAACAACCCTTAGACGTTATTTTTCCACACTTTGACTGTATTTTAACACCATTCACATCTACCCACAGAGGGGGGACCAAGTGGGGGGAGCGAGGGGGGGCCCAGTGGGGGTTTTAGAGAGAGGAGCCAAACGGGGGGAGCAGAGGGGGGCGAGAGGGGACCGGGGGGGGGGGGGGGGAGGGGAGGGGGGGCCGATTTGGGGGCTCAGAAGGGGGGCTGAGTGGGGTGAGCAGGCGGGAGGGGCCGTGTGGGGTGAGCAGGGGTGATGGGGGCCATTTTGGGGTGTCAGAGAGGGGGGCTGATGTGGTGAGCGGGGGGGAGAGGGGCTGTTTGGGGGGACTGAGTGAGGTGAGCAGGATGAAGGGGCCGTTTTTTGGGGGCTGAGTGGGGTGAGCAGGGGGAAGGGGGCTGTTTTTTGGGGGGCGGAGTGGGGTGAGCAGTGGGAGGGGGCCGTTTTTTTGGGGGGCTAAGTGGGGTGAGCAGGGGGGAGGGACCGTTTTTTGGGGGGCTGAGTGGGGGGAGCAGGGGGGAGGGGGCCGTTTGGGGGCCTGAGTGTGCTGAGCAGGGGGAGGGTGGCTGAGTGGAGTGAGCAGGGGGAAGGGGGCGATTTTTAGGGGGGCTGAGTGGGGTGAGCAGGGTGGAGGGGGCCGTTTTTGGGGGTGTGAGTGGGTTGAGCAGGGGGAGGGTGACGTTTTTGGGGGTTGAGTGGGGTGAGCATGGGAGAGGGGGCCGTGTTGGGGGGGGCTGAGCGGGGTAAGCAGGGGGAGGTTGGCCACTTTTTTTGGGGGTGAGTGGGGTGAGCAGGGGGAGGTTGGCCACTTTTTTTGGGGGTGAGTGGGGTGAGCAGGGGGGAGGGAGGCCGTTTTTTTTGGGGGGGGCTGAGTGAGGGGGCAGGGAGGAGGGAGAGACACTTGCCTTACACTTACTGTGCCCTCTTCCTCCTCCTCCCTGCTGCTGGCTCCGGCCCCTGCAGCCAGTGGCGTCAGGGGAGAGTGTCTCTATGACGCTGCCCCTGTGTCCCTGCTCTCTGTTCCGGCCGCATGTGAGGGAGAGAGGTTCCCTGCTCTCTTCTGAAATGCCCACTCTCATCATGGGTGATTTCAACATCCCCATTGATGACCCCATGTCTCCTTCTGCCTCACAGTTTCGTTCATTAACCTCCTCTCATGGCCTCTCGCAGTTTACTGACTCCCCAACCCACAAGGATGGGAACTCTCTGGATCTGGTCTTCTGTCATCTTTCCTCAATTTCTAACTTCACTAATTCTCCTTATGCTCTCTCTGACCACAATCTTATCTCCTTCATTATCACTAATTCTCAGCCTTCTCTGGACAAACCTGCCCATCATCCATACAGAAATATCCGCCCATTAATACTCCGGAACTCACAAACACCAAAACAGTCCTCCCCTGCCCCCAATCTCCTCCCTCTCCTGTCCAGACCAGGCTGTCAAACGTTACAATGAAACTCTCACAACCACCCTGGACATGTTGGCACCACTCACACACCGCACCACAGAGTCAAAACCCGCAGCCTTGGCACACACCTCAGACTCGATTTCTCCAGCGATGTTACAGGTGTGCTGAGCGGCTGTGGAGAAATTCAAAGCTACCTGCAGACTTTCTCCACTACAAATTCTGCTAAAGGACTTTCACACTGCCCTTCACTGTGCCAAACAAAAATATTTCACCTCCCTCATCTCCACACTACACAACAACCCAAAACGCCTCTTTGACACCTTCCACTCCCTCCTAAGTCCTAAAGTTCAGGCTCCAGTCACTGACCTCTGTGCTGAAGACCTGGCCACTGACTTCAAAGACAAAATTGAACATATCCGGCAAAACATCACATCACAATCCCCAAATAATACCCATCCTGTCCCTCCCCGCACGTCCTCTAATCTACTCGCAGCCCTTGACCCGACGACAGAGGAAGAAGTGTCCAGGCTTCTCCTGTCTGCTCGTCCCACCACCTGCTCTACTGACCCCAAACCATCCCACCTCGTCCAGGTCTATTTCTCCAGCTGTCCCCTCTCCCCTTTAAACTGCTATCTGTAACCTCTCTCTCTCCACTGGGATCTTTCCATCTTCCTTCAAACACGCCATCATAACCCCTTTACTAAAAAAGCCCTCTCTGGACCCATCCTGTGCTGATAACTACCGACCAGTCTCTAACCTGCCCTTCATCTCTAAACTCCGGGAATGCTTGGTCTACTCTCGCCTAATCCGCTATCTCTCTGCTAACTCTCTTCTTGACCCGCTGCAATCAGGTTTCCGCACCCTACACTCCACGGAAACTGCCTTAGTTAAAGTCTCAAATGACCTCCTAACAGCAAAATCTCAGGGTAACTACTCATTGTTGCTTCTCTTGGATCTCTCTGCAGCGTTTGACACTGTTGATCACCATCTTCTCCTCAGCATGCTCAGCACCATTGGCCTCCAGGACAAACCGCATCTCGCTTGGTTTCGTCCTACCTCTCTGACCGCTCCTTCATGTCTCGTTTTCTTGTTCCACCTCCTCCCTCTTCCTCTTGCTGTTGAGTTCCCAGGGATCAGTTCTAGGTCCTCTCCTCTTTTCATTGTACACAGCCCCCATTGGACAAACCATCATGATTGGCTTCCAGTACCATCTCTATGCGGATGACACCCAATTATAACACCTCCTCCCGTGACATCACTCCAGCCTTGCTACAAAACACCAGTGAATGTCTGTCCGCTGTCTCTGACATCCATGTCCTTCCCCTCCATCTGAAAAATAAACCTCACTAAGACTGACCTTCTTGTCTTTCCGCCAGCTACTAACCAATCCCCCCTGCTATTTCTGTTTCTGGTATGTGGTACCACCCCTTTCTCCCAGGCAGAAGGCCCGCGGTCTAGGGGTTTTATTTTATTCTGATTTGAACTGCTCCCCAAATATACATACAATTGCCCGATCCTGTCACCTGCACCTCAAGAATATCTCTAAAATCCGTCCATTTCTCACTGTGGAAACGACTCAAACTCTCATTACTGCTCTATTCTTTCTCGTCTTGACTACTGCAACTCCTTGCTATCGGTCTCCCTCTCTGCAAACTTTCCCCTCTTCAATCTGTCCAGAATGCAGCAGCCAGGGTTGTCTTTCTCTCCAGCCCCCTATAACTGATGCCTCTACCTGTGTCAGTCACTGCACTGGTTGCCCCTCCAGTACAGGATACAGTATAAACTCAGCACTCACTCACCCATAAAGCTCTCCACAGCCGCTGCTCCCCTACATCTCCTCCCTAGTCTCTGTCTACCGCCCTACCCGTGCTCTCCGCTCTGCTGTTGAAAATCAGACTACATTCCTCAATCAAACCAAACCTCCCCCTGCCCGCCTACAAGATTTCACACGTGCGGCACCAATTCTCTGGAATTGCTACCGCGGGCGATCAGGCACATTCACAACCCTCACAGTTTTAAGAGGGCCCTGAAAATACATCTTCTCGGTCTGGCCCCCCAAGATCCCAACTGCTATCACACACATCTGTCACTCCCTGCACTTGGGCACTCACAGGCACTTATCTGTATATTAGATGTACAGTCTGGGTGGCAGGTTCATCCCATTTTTCATGTAAACCACCCCCTATTTTGAAACATGGCTGGGCCATTGTAAACTTGGCACTTCTTTCCGTATGTTCACCCATACACCCTAATAGATTGTAAGCTCTCCGAGCAGGGCCCTCACACCCTTTTGTCTCATTTGTAAGTACTTTTAATGTGTAATGACTGTATGTTTACCCTTGAATTTGTAAAGTGCTGCGGAATATGTTGGCGCTATAGAAATAAAGATTATTATTATTCCCTGACATGCGGCCGTTGATTGCGGACACTACTTGCATGTCCCGAGGACGCGCAAACAGTGAACTGCACAGCGGAGTCCCAGGGATTCAGGGCACAGGCCCTGGATTCCCGGGACACACCCGAAAAATCGGGATACCTCCCAGCTGTCTGGGGATGGAGGGACAAGGATAACAAATCGTGCATGTCCTGCCCAAATCGGGACAGTTGGGAGGTATGAAAATACCACAAACTCACAAAGCTGAAAAGGGCTTTAAAATCAGTGCATCAATTCATGGTTAGACAAATTGTAAGTAGAAAAGATTTAGGACTGTTGCTATGTTTGTGTGGTGCAGGCTTGGATCCCATAGGCCCTGATCATGGCATACCTAGAGCTGCTTTTCAAGTGCTTGTGCATCCTGAGAGAGGCAGAATGGTAGAGAAGGAGAGACAAAAGGCAAGAGGCAGAGTGCAGTGTACAGTCATTTAACAGTAGCAGAAGGATGGGCCCCCTAATGGATTTCATTAGGGGGCTTAGGCCCCCCCAACCAACACTGCCTGGAGTGGAAACCCCTTTTTAAAAGCTTAAAGGGAATGTGTCTCAAAAATAACTTATTGTTTAACTACATTTTAGTTCAAAAACAATTTTTAAGAATTGTTGGTTTTATTTTTAATTTTCCCAACACTTTCAATATTTTTTAAGAATTTAAAACCTGCAGTTTTCACTTTGCCACTAGGCCCAATAATAGTCTGACATTCCTGCCGTACAAAATATTTTTCGTTGTCTGCTCTTAAAGCACAAGGGGTCAAAAAAAGGAGACACCGTGTGAATAGTAAAACAGGGTCCACCCTCACAAAAAGGGGAAAACACGTTCACCCTTTCACCTCCCCACACGATTTCTTCCCCGGTCACAGAGCATGATAAAAACTCCCATAGAAGTGAATGGGGTCAAGTCGTCTTAAGTCTCCTTTTTTGCATGAACTACTGTAAAGCTTTTTCTCTGACTGCTGCTAAAGCGTGAAACAAGGCCTAGTGGGCCCAAAATGAAAAAATGCAAGACTTTGAATTAAAAAAAATATTTAAAGTGATATGAAAAAAATTAAAAAAAAAACAACCAAAAAACCCCAAAAAAGTTTTTTTAACATAAAAATGGGACTTAAACAATGACTCATTTTTTGATGACACATTCCCTTTAAGAGCACAATGTGCAATCATGTAACAAGTGAGAAAGAAGTCAAAGGTTACTGCAGAAAACTCTACAAACTGTACATTGTTTTGGGAAAAAAAAACTAAAACGTACATTGTTAAAAAAAAACAGAACAAAATGGGTTTATGGATTTATACCCATCCCCAAAAAAATAACAGTTTGCCCTTTTCCAACAATTTCCCTAAAATATGTTTGGACAAAAAAAATGGGAACTTTTTGAACAAATGCTCTAGGAGGCAAGGAACACGCACAACAAAACCCACCTCAATGTGAAGATTTGGAGGGAGCTTTGATTTTGCTGCCTTAGGGGGTTACCCCTTGGATCTTTAAGGGGAACAATGAATTTATGACTTTATAATGTATGTATGACTTTAAGATAAAGAGATGTCTAGTGATGTAATATGACAATGAACTGAAGCACACAGAACTAGAGGGAGAAATCGTCTAAAATTTGTCCTTAATGTTTCTACAAATCTTATTTGCAGCTACAGGAAATGATTGGTAGAGGTGATTGTTGCTAAAGGGGAATCAACAGGTTATTAAATTCATGGGTTCACTTACTTTTTCTCTCTACATAGTGGATGTTTATGAAATATACTCAACAGGAGGAACAGTAAAACTGTGTGTTATTAGTTCAGTGATACTGGCCCCCATTTACTATTGTGGTTGCACCAGAAAGGTGTCTTAAAAAGCACCAAAAAGTGGCACATTTTTGGCACGTGTGTCATTGACATATTTAATATAGGCTTTAAACACATTCTGCACAATCCCCAACATGGCGGTGTGGCTTACCAAAAAGTGAGTGTGGCTTCACAGGAAAGTTGTGAAAAGTTAGGCTATGTTCACATGGCTTATTCTGGTTCGCATTTCAGCCCGTAATTTGCGCCGTACTTTGCGAATAACAGGCTGAATTACGTCACAGTCATTTGGGTAATCCACAGTTCTAATAGAGAACTATGGATTATGTCTCCTCTCCCGCTCGCACAATACGGCGAGTGGGGAGAGAAGTGACATGTCAATTATTCACGGCGTATACACGCTGAGAAAAATGCATGTCTATGGGGCCGGCGGGCTGCCACCCCCCCCCCAGCCCCCGCCCCCGAGCACACGGTGTAATTGCGGGCGAAATACATCCCGCAATTACTGCCGAGTGAACATAGCCTAAGTCAAATAAAAGTCAGTCTACAAAGCTAGACAAGTCTAAAGCTGCGCCAAATTCATCAGTCAGTATAAGCCCCCGTGATAAATCTGCCGCATCTATAGACAACATGTCTAAGTTTACACTGTTGAAGTTTTAGACAGCGACAGTAAATGAGGGCCATTGTCTCTATAATTGTAACTTAAATTACAGACTCCATTTTATAAGTAATCTATGGTGAGATTCAGGTGATCCCAGAGGTTTACCTTAGTTTTTCTTCCAGCTGTACATTAAACTCATCTTAAGTAACACCGCAGCTTCTTCTAGGTGAATGAAGAGATTACATTGGACATAGTACAGTACTAATTTAAGTAAAATCTTTCAGAATCAATGCAGCCACTGTATTGCATTCATGT
>JAODAL010075555.1:0-13947 GCA_025379985.1 Phyllomedusa bahiana
ACCCTGTGCCTTTAAGAAAAATGCTGCGTGAACCCGGCTTTTTTAAGAAAAATATAACAAAAGGGGGGGCCCGTCCCCCCGGATCTTTTAGGACCCTAGCAACGCCCTTGGTTATGAGTTATGAGGCTCTGGGGGGTTATAGGAATATAACTAATACCTAGTGTAGTGACATATTAGGGTGAGCCACCGATAGGCGGGGCCGCCCTTTTTGGGGTGATAACTCCACCTCTATTAGGATTTAATAGTGAAAAGTGTAGGAGCCCACCTATACTTGTTTGCCCCTTTCTGCTTCAGACTCTGTTGTGTGAGCACTGTGCTTTTATATAAGTTGTCTTGAAATATAAACATTTTATCTAGTAGCTAATAAAAGTTATATTTTAGAATAGGGTTTAGATATAGGGCTCTGCGAATTTTGTAAATACTTTAACCCTTTTGGTCATTTATATTTGTCTGTGATGTATCAAAAACAAAAGCAACTGAAAAAAAATCATGTTTTGTTTTTTAATTAACCCAAATTTCACCTGTGTTACAAAATTAAGTTAATTACAAAACCTCTTGCTTTAAACCAGCATTCATTTCCTAACTGCGTTTTTGAGAAACATATAAATGCATACAGTAATGCAATGTGTGAACCCAGACTTATAATATTATTTTTAGCGGAATCACAATGGAAAATAAAGTGTCGTACAAATGTCACCACTGATGCATGACTCCCCACCGTGTCAGTCATAAGATGGACTCTGCACCTGACCTAAAACCAAGAAAGGGTATATAGAGTAACACGCACTCACCCGGTCATCTGACACCTGCTGGATGTGTATGTGAGTCTTGTTTGCTATGTGGATACGTGTATAGCCGTAATCTTCTATCCTTACTGCGCTCCATTCCCGATGCAATGGAAAGAAAGGGTCCAGCCTCTCCTTACATCCCTGGTGGGGAAAAAAAATATTCAAAGGGAACCAATCAGAAGGTCAGTGATACCATAATCTCAGGCAGTGTGAACTGGAGGCCGGTTCCCTGGTTATAATGATTTATGTGCTTAAAGGGGTTGTGTCATCTCAAAGTTTCATATTATGCATGAATGAAATAACGCTGCTTTAGTCTGCCACTTCCTGGTCAAGCTGTCTGTAATTAGCATATGTATACAGACTTCTCTGTTTTAGTCTAGATTAACTAAATTACCTTCTCTGAGATCCAGAGAAGCTTTTGAGCTAAAAATGACAATGTTACCAGGTGCAAATTCACTAATTGTGTCTATAGACTATTAACTGGATTTAGCGTTATTACCCATAGACATATATACGTGTCCTCACCCCAGTGTATAACTCACCGCAGATCCTGTGGTTATGTGGACAGGAGCCATAGGATTTGTATAAGGAGCCTGGGGGGATCCTTTATAAACCTGCAATGAGCAGAGGTCTTGGTAAGGAATCTTTGCACAGCTGAACAAATAGCACAGTCTCTTCCTACTCATTACTGTCTGATGGGGTCCCTCATGGGTCAGGTCTACAAATATTAGCTCATGAAATAGTTCTCATGGAGTAGACTGGTAAAAAATGTTGTAGTATAAAGAGTGCAACACAGATAACAACTGCAGAGGGCACCTGTATATGAACGGGATGTGGGCTCCTTACTTTTTAGGGGCTGTCTCACTACAAGGATTGCTGCTTTTTATGTTAAAGATCTTGCAAAAACAAGTCACTTTGCAATATATGTTCATTAACAGTGTCCTTCCTATTCCTAGATATCCCCTCTTGTATGGGCTGCATCAGCTCCTCAGGTTGCTATAGCTACAGACCTGTTCGGTCTCTCCTGATAGGCTGCCAGCACTGGTTGCTATAGCTACAGACCTGTCTTTTACTGCAGCCTAGTAGAAGCCACTAAACATGCCCGTAAAGTCAACCGGTTTTTGTCCGATGCAGGGCCGCGGTTTTTGTCACGTTTTGTGCAAAAAACTGTGGTCGGTTCTCGTTTTTTTGGCCGTCGGCTCATACAATTGATTGTACGGGATGACAACGAAAAAAACCTCAAACAACCAGCGTATTATACAACATGTTATATAATACGCCGGTGCTGAAAGACGAGCGTAGGAAGAACGACCTGTGTAGACTACTGGTCGTTTTTTCTATCAAAGGCTATGCCCAGCCTCAACAATCGTATTTTCAGCGTTTTTAGGATCTTAAAACCACCGAAAATCCGATTGTATTTCATTGTAGTGGAGCTTTACCCGACCAAAACTCACCTGTCATGTCATAATAGCTTACCTGATTGATATCCACTGTGATGCTACAGTGAATTACCTGACTGAATCCTACTTCTAATGTCATAGTATTTTACCTGATGAAAACAGATTTGCGATATCCCAGGAGCTTTCCTGCCTGAAACCCACTTGTGATGTTATAATAACCCATATTTGCCAACTTTTGGAAGTGGCCTTCAGGGAGAATTTGAATTGCAGCTTGTCGCCTTGATGGTTTCAGTGGGACACACCCCCTGTTTTACATGACACACCCTCTTTTGCACATAGCCACACCCCCTTGTCACATCTGTGTAACAGCTTTGGAGGAAAGCTGATAATGGCTGTGGTATCATTCAGCTTTACTGGACGTTAGATCGCCTACCCAGCATCCAAACTGGGTAACAGCACATCAATCGGCTTTCAGAGCCGAGCTACAAAATGGTCCCTCTGCACCAAGTGATGTCAGGGCGGCGTCTCATGATGCTCACCACCACTATATACAGAGCAACCCACAGCCAGTAAGAAAGTCCTCAGATGTATAAAGTGGTTTAGCTGCCATATAGGCTTAGGCTAAAACCGACCAAACATTGTCAACTTGTGACTGTTTGGCCCCTTTTCAGCCATATATGCTGCACTAGTGTATATAGTGCAGAATATAGCAATTCTGTCCCACAAATATGTGAAAAAGGCAAATTTTAATCTATAGCTACACTGTGGCTATATGTCTGTTTATATGTCTGTACTTTTTAGCAGGTTTTTGACACTTGTTTTGGCACGGTTTTTGCCCTGTCTATAAATTTGTATGGATGAAAACCTCGTCCAAAACCTCTTCTGAAAAAGCGCGTTTCAGGCGAGATTTTGATGCTGTTTTGGGCACTGAACAATCAGCATCCAAATAAGCCGTGTGAACATATCCTAATAGGCTGCCCAAGAGTGTGTTCTAAAAGTTACCAGTACTTGATATGGCTGGTACACATAACATACCGACACAGGCCTGCTGGCAATAAGACCGTCCCTGCCAGTAGTTTACCAGATTGGTGGCAAACCTACCAATGCAGGAGATTTACCAACTCTTCAGGGAGACCGGGAGGACTCCCCTTTTCAGGGAGTCTCCTTGATGATCAGGGAGAGTTAGCAAGTATGTAATAACCTGCCTCACTGAAACGTCAAAGTAGCATACCTGACTAAAACTCACTTGTGACACATATTAGTATACCTGACTGAAACATGCTGTGATGTCAATGCAGCTTACCTGGCTTAAAAATACTTAAAATATGCTGTCCCTGCAGTGTACATGATAAAAACACAGTTGTGATGACACAATAGTTAAAGGGGTTGTCTCACTACATTGATTCATCTCACCTCAGTCCTGTTTCCTTGGTTTCATTTTGAATCCAGGGGCGCATTTACTAGCTTCCACTAGGATGCAGAAGAAGCCAGATCTGTAGCTATAGCAACCAGCACTGGCAGCCTATCAGGATAGATCAAACAGGTCTGTAGCTATAGCGACCTGAGGAGCTCCCATACAAGAGGGGATATCTAGGAATAGGTAGGACACTGTTAATGGACACATATTGCAAAGTGACTTGTTTTTGCAAGATCTTTAACATAAAAAGCAATCATTGTAGTGAGACAACCCCTTTAAGCTGCCTAAAACCCACTGGTGATGCCATAACAAGTGGCCAGACATGCAGACATTTGTGATGGCACAGCTATCTTCAAGCACACCAGAGCCGCTGTGCAAGAACACTATAGGGGGTCATTCATTTTCAGCTGCTAAAATGATGACAGTGGGGTGCAGGTGCAGGGCCATTCCTAGGCTAAATTTCACTCAGGGCGTGGTGAACAAATTTTGCCCCCCCCCCCCCCCTCCCGTAAAATTTACAAAACAAACATCTTAGACTCCTCAATTTATCAGCGCGTCTCTACCAAGTCCTATCACTATACAAACTCCCCATCTATAGCACCTCATATGGTAGCCATTTAATATGCCCCATGTAGCCACGTAGTAGCCCCCTGTAGCCAGTTGATGCCCCCCTGTAGCCAGTGATGCACCCTGTCGCCAGTAAGGGTCCCTGTAGCCAGTGATGCCCCCCTGATAGCCAGTGATGCCCCCTTGTAGCCAGTGATGCCCCCCTTTGTAGCCAGTAGATGCCCCCCTTGTAGCCAGTAGATGCCCCCGCAGCCGGTAGATGCCGGCGTAGCCAGAGATGCCCCCCTTGTAGCCAGTGATGCCCCCTTGTAGCTAGTGATGCCCCTCTTGTAGCTAGTGATGCCCCCCTGTAGCCAGTAGATGCCCCCCTGTAGCCAGTGATGCCCCCCTGTAGCCAGTGATGCTCCCCTGTAGCCAGTGATGCTCCCTGTAGCCAGTAAATGTCCCTGTAGCCAGTGATGCCTCCCCTGTAGCCAGTGATGCCTCCCCTGTAGCCAGTGATGCCTCCCTGTAGCCAGTGATGCCCCCTTGTAGCCAGTGATGCCACCCCTGTAGCCAGTAGATGCCCCCATTGTAGCCAGTAGATGCCCCTGTAGCCAGTGATGCCCCCCTTGTAGCCAGTGAGGGCCCCCTGTAGTAAGTGATGCCTCCTGTAGCCAGTAGATGCCCCCCTGTAGCCAGTGATGCCCGTTTGTAGCCATTGATGCCCCCTTGTAGCCATTGATGCCCCCCTGTAGCCAGTGATGCCCCCCTTGTAGCCAGTGATGCCCCCGGTAGCCAGTGATGCCCCCTTGTAGCCAGTGATGCCCCTGTAGCCAGTGATGCCCCCCGTAGCCAGTGATGCCCCCTTGTAGCCAGTGATGCCCCCCTTGTAGCCAGTGATGCCCCCCTTGTAGCCAGTAGATGCCCCCCTTGGAGCCAGTGATGCTCCCCTTGTAGCCAATGATGCCCCTGTAGCCAATGATTCCCCCCTTGTAGCCAGTGATGCCCGCCTTGTAGCCAGTGATGCCCCTGTAGCCAGTGATGCCCCTGTAGCCAGTGATGCTCCCCTTGTAGCCAATGATGCTCCCCGTAGCCAGTGATGCTCCCCGTAGCCGTGCGCCCCCTGCGACGCTGATACAGGGGAGGAGTCAGGACGGGAACGATCCGTCCCACCTCCTCCCTGCAGCTGCAGCTGCTGGCTCTGCGCATAACAGCCGCGCAGAGTCAGGGGCGCTCCTCCGGGCGGGCAGGGCGGGCGGCCGCGGCGCCCCCCTTGGGTGAGCGGAGCCTCGGTGCCCCGGGCGGTCGCCCGCCCTGCCTGCCCCTAGGAACGGCCCTGTGCAGGTGGTGCCTCTCCAGAAAATCTCTTGCCACTGTGCCAACCCATCAGTCTTTGTGAAACATGGATAAGAAGGTAGGTAGTCCCTGACAAATGATCTAATAGGCAATAGGAACAATTATTATTTAGTTTATCAGATAGCAGTGGGCTCCATTGCCTGCAGGGCCCTGTGCATCTGCAAAGATTGTACTTATGGTTGCTCAGTCCACCTTTGGTAACAGTAATATAGCAGAGCATACAAAAATGTGTAGCATACTCACCGTACAGTTGTATACAGGCCACATCCGCTCATAGGAATGCTCATGTGCCCAGATTTCCAAGTCTACCCCTAGAATACATGTGCAAATAAGTATGTATCAATATATGATCTGATTTTCAGTAGTGTAGAGCTGGACATATAGGCACAGATGACCAATAACAGAAGTTCATTATAAAGGGGTTGTCTCATCAGAGCAACTGCAGTGATCAGCTCGTTGTACTACAGGACAGAAATAGTATTATATGACAGCTTTTTCAGCTTGTAAACAATGGAGGCGTCAAGGACCACTCCAGTTCATGAGAAATTGCTCTTAGGTACACTGTAGTGCCAGTAACTTTGCTTACCTGCTGCTGCATATAGGATTTCTGGCTGATGCAACAGTCTCTGTTAGGTCACATGACCTGCACTCTGATTGGCTGAAAGTTACTGGGGCTATAAAGAGCAGACCTGGGCATCGTACGGCAGCCCTGTAGCTGGCTCTGAGATTTCCTGACATTACACGCAACTCAGTAGTCCCCGTCGCCGCCGGCATCCGCCAACTGTTAAGCTCCCAAGTCGATACCTGTCGCTAAGCTATCGGCTTGGGACCGATGCACATACAGTTGCAGGCTTCCACAAAGTACTCTGGTGAGCTGTAAGATTGAAGTACACAGCACAGGCGGCATGAGAACGTCATCACGCTGCCTGTGCAGGAAGAAGATGGAGAACAGCGGGAGCTTCAGGGAGCGAGGGAAAGGTGAGTACTGCTAGCTTTGTATGTTAAATTATCCCTCTCTACCTGCTGTGGGACATATAACCTGCCTATATACCTACTAAGAGACCTATATACCTGCTGGGGGACATATAGCCTGCCTAGCTACCTACTAGGGGGCATATAACCTGTCTATATACCTGCTGTGGTACCTATAACCTACCTATATTTTGACTGGGGGACCTATAACCTACCTATATACCTGCTGGAGGACCTATAACCTGCTTATATACCAATTGGGGGACATATAACCTACCTATGTACCTGCTGGGGGACATATAACCTACCTATACACCTACTGGGAGACCTATAACCTACCTATATACCTACTGGGGGACCTATAATCTACCTAAATACCGGCTGTGAGACCTATTACCTTCCTATATACCCGCTGGGGGACATATAACCTACCTCTATACCCACTGGGGAACCTATAACCTACCTATACACCTAGTGGAAGACCTATAACCTACCTATATACCTACTGGGGGATCTATAATCTACCTAAATATCTGCTGGGGGACCTATAACCTACCTATATACCAGCTGGGGGACCTATAATCTACCTATATACCCGCTGGGGAACCTATAATCTACCTATATAACCGCTGGGGGACATATAACCTACCTATACACCTACTGGGAGACCTATAACCTACCTATAAACCTACTGGGGGACCTATAATCTACCTATATACCGGCTGGGAGACCTATAACCTACCTATATACTGGCTGGGGGACATATAACCTACCTATATACCCGCTGGGGGACATATAACCTACCTATATACCAACTGGGGGACCTATAACCTACCTATATACCAACTGGGGGACCTATAACCTACAGACAAATCACAGTTCAATAAGCGGTCTACAAAAAGGCCCTTATATCAAAAAGAACCAATCACAGAAAAAGCACTAATACAGGGCCCCTATTCTAAAATATAACATTTATTGGGTCCAATATTAAAAATACATAATAGCCCTCTAACTCCAAAATTTAACACCCTTTAAATAACTTACTAGTAATATACATAATACATAATATTCCTCCAGTACAAATAGTAGGTAATGTTTAGACTCAAAGAAAAAATGTCACTGTAGTTACATACAAGTAGGCCCTATTAAGATACTATAGAAGGACAGAGTAATCGTCCCGAAAGGGACGGCCCCGTCCGATGAAGGCTCACCCTGTTATACCCTACACAGATCTATTATAACAGTGAGGAATATTTATTACTTCTGCAGCCATTAGCTGCACAAAGGGTTGCAAAAAGAAGAATGCCGCATTAGTCAGCATTCACGCCACAATAAACAATGATGATCTTAGTACTTGATACTTTGTACTTATCATTCATCTAAGATGTCCCAGATGTCCAGAGCAGCCACCGATTCCCAATAGGGGCCCTGTATTAGTGCTTTTTCTGTGATTGGGACCTATAACCTACCTATACACCTACTGGGAGACCTATAACCTACTTCTATACCTACTGGGGGATCTATAATCTACCTAAATATCTGCTGGGGGACCTATAATCTACCTATATACCCGCTGGGGGACATATAACCTACCTATATACCCACTGGGGGACCTATAACCTACCTGTACACCTACTGGGAGAACTATAACCTACCTATATACAGTACAGACCAAAAGTTTGGACACATCTCATTCCAAGAGTTTTCTGTATTTCATGATACTTTTATGACACTGGTCTAATGTCCATTCCTTGTGTTCTTTAGCCCAAACGAGTCTCTTCTGCTTGTTGCCTGTTCTTAGCAGTGGTTTCCTAGACTTGTTTGGGCTAAAGAACACAAGGAATGGACATTAGACCAGTGTCAAAAAAGGTAGTAAATGAAAATACAGAAAAACAATTTTTGAATGAAAGGTTTTTTCCCAAAATTTTTTGGTCTGAAACTTTACCTTTGGGGGCCCCTATGGGACCATGGGTTGAATTTTAAAGGGGGGAAACGGGGAGGGGAAACGGGTTCCCCCCCCACTTTTTCGGGGTGGGGGCCCGCCCCCCCCCACTTTTTTTAGCCACTTCAATAAAAAATAATCCATATTAAAAAGCATGAGAATACAGTAAGGGGGGAGAGCAGAGCCCCCGAGGGGGAAAGAATTTTTTAAACCGGGTTTGCCTCCTTTATTTCTTTCATTTTGGGGGGAACAGAGTAGGTAGCAGCCCCCCGTGTCAGTGAAAAAGTAAAGAAAAGCTTTTTAAATTGGTTTAGAACAAGAGTCACGGGAGGGTTGTTTCACCAATCAGAACGCTGCTCCCGTTCCAGACACCCCCTGTATCGGGGGGCTGTATCTTTCCCTCCCATTGTTTTCCACTTTCCCCCTATGCTCACCCCCTCGTCAGAAAAAAAGGGAGAAGCCCCCCTTACCGAAAACCAACTGCCCCAAAACTAAGGAAAACAGGTAAGGGGGGACAAGGGTGCAAGGCATTGTGTGTGCATGTGGGGTATGGTATGTACTGTATATGGGGAATGTGTATATATGTACAGCCATGTGTCTATATGTCACTTTTTTCCCTGCACTTTTTGCGCTGGAGAATAGGGAAAGTGAATGGGGCCAGTCCTCCCAGCTTTTTTAGAAGTGTGGCCCTGGCCGCACTTACTTCTAAAACACCCATCATAAAAGCAGAGCGCACAGTATGTCTGTTTTGGGTTGTGTAAAACATACCCTAAGGTAATTCACGGGGGAAAGATATGAAGGGCTGATTTGGGGGGGATTCATTTTGGGGGACCCTATCTCAAAATTAAAGCGTCCAATCTGGCGGGAAAACTGATTTACATTATATTTAATGTAAAACCCAATAAAAATGTCGTCGTTTAGATGACCCCGATTTTTATTTTGGCTTTTTTGGCACGTCCCGGGTCGGGCACCTACAAAGGGGTTCTTAAAAGGTTTTTTAGGGCACAAACCACCCACAAAAGGGGAAAAGGGGGGAAAAATCAGGCGGGTCGGGTCTTTGGGGCTCGTCGGAATTCTGGGGCTTGCAAGCCCCAAAAATTTGAAACAAGCAAATGACACTTTTCAGTCCCAAAAAGGGCATATGTGAACCCCAAAAAAACCCCTGTGTATTTGGTTGTGTGTTCTGTTTATTTTTATATTTTTATACATACATTTTTAATTTATTTTAAAATAAAAAATTTAAAATAAAAAATATTATTTTATAAAATATATATAATATTATATATATACACACACCACACAAAATTTCTGGGGAAACCTTGTCTAATTTTGCCCTTGGGGTACAGTGTGTAATGTAATAATCTCGGGGGTTTTTTTGGTGTAATATATTCTCTGTTGTCCCGTTTTTTAATGAAAACCCCGGGGGGTACGGGGGAATAATCCCAGTAATATCTGGGGGTAAAAGTGAGAAAGGGAAATTTCTCGGGGATACAGTGGAATGTAATCTCGGGGGGTATGGTGTATAATGTAGTTAAATTCTCGGGGGTATAGTGAAACCCAAATCTCGGGGGGTATAGTGAAATTTATAATCTCGGGGGAAAACAGGGGAGTAATGTAATCTTTTGGGAAACAATGTGTAATGTAATCTCTGGAGTACGTGAGAATTGTTTTCTCTGGGGAAAGGTGTAATGTATCTCTGGGGTAGGGTGAGTTTTTTGTAATGAATCCCCGGGGGGAGGGTTTTAAATTGTAATCTCGGGGGGTTAGTGAATTTTAATTCGGAAGAAACCAGGGGGAGTAATGTAATCCTGGATTACAGTGAGTAATGTAATTCTTTTTTTG
This sequence comes from Phyllomedusa bahiana, assembly GCA_025379985.1. Classification (NCBI taxonomy): domain Eukaryota; kingdom Metazoa; phylum Chordata; class Amphibia; order Anura; family Hylidae; genus Phyllomedusa; species Phyllomedusa bahiana. The sequence goes on from JAODAL010075555.1 coordinate 10,267, forward strand.
TGTTCATGTGAAATAAATACTTTTTTTGGGGTACTTTTAAATTTAAATTATTTTTTTTTGAGAAAAATTGGGCCAATTAATTTGTAAGGTCCCAGTTAGTAATGAAATTTCTGTGGCTTAATGTGTAAAATTTAATTTCTAGGGGTTCAGGGGAAAAATAATAATTTTTTTTCGGGGTGCAGTGAGTTGATTCTTTCGGGTGAAAGGGTTCAATAACATACTTTTTTGGGGCACAGTATGTGAATAAGTGTTTTCCCTGGGGCACAGTGGGGGTTGGGTTATTTTATTTCCCTAAATCTGTTTTTTGTGTTAAACAGTTTTAAAAGGAGTAGTGTTTGGGGGGGGGTTTTAAAAGGGAAATTTTGTTTCCCAAAAAACGTTTTTTTTTTCCCTTCTTGAGGGGAAATATTGTCGGACGCTGTTGGGTTTCCCTTGCCGGGGCTGTTTTTAAAGGCCCCATTCCGGCCAAAACCCCTTCAGTAATTGGAGAGCCCTCATAATTTTTATGGATTGCACCAAAAGTTTTTCCCCAAAAGGACCCCCCCCCGGGCCGGGCTGGGGGAGTCAAAAGCACCCCTCAGACCTCCAAGTGGGTTAGGGGGGGGCGCTTCACTGCAGGGAGGGGGGGGGGAAAGAAAAAGGGGAGGTGAAGTAAAAGGGAAGGCGAGATAGGGAGGGATAAGAAGATAGGGGATGAGAGGGAAAAAATTGGGCCCCCCTACTTTTTGAACCAAAGTTTTTCCCCTGCTATAACCAAAAAACCCCCAAATTTCCAAAAAAAATTGGGGGCACTAAACAAATTTTTGGGAAAAAAAACTGAAAGCCCCAAAGATGTGGGGGTGCCAAAACAAAATATTATTTTTTAGAATAGAAAAACAAATCAAAATCAAAAATTTAAACTGAGAGGGAAACTAACATTTTAAATGAAAAATATGTTGTTTTTCAAAAATTTTATGGCGTCAACAAATTTCCCCAAAAAAATTGGGGGCCCATTTTCTGTTTTTACCACTGGGTGGCACCCCCCTTCTTCTTACAAAAGTCGTTGGGGGCAGAGGAGACCCAAAATTTTTTCAAATTTAGGAAAAAGGAATGCCTTTTTCCCCATTCATGTTAATTTCCCGGCCCCCTTTAAGTTCATTTGTCTCGGGCCTTCTTTGGGCGCCAAACCCCTTTCCCCTTTATGATGCCCCAAATGTTCTCTATAGGTGAAAGATCTGGACTGGGAGGGGGCCAAATTTTAGTCCCCCGGGTCCTTCTCCTAAAGTAGCCTGATTTTGGTGATTGCCAGAATGTGGTCTGGCATTTTTTCTTGTTTAAAAAAACAGGGGCCCTTTCTGAAAGAGATGACGCTTTGATGGGAAACATATGTTGTTCTAGAACCTGAACATAGCCCCTCTTTTCCTTTTAAAGGTGCCTTTAAAACGCAAGCGGCCCATGCCACAAGCACTTTAAGGCCACCCCAACCTTTATGATGGGAGGGGTTTTGAACGGGGCGTTTAAAAACAAATTGGGGTTTTCCTTGTCCTCTCTGGTCCGGATGGAAAATTGGGGTCCCATGTTCCATAAAGAACTTCAAATCGTGACTATCTGACCACAGAACAGTTTTCCATTTTGCCAACTCCATTTTAAATGACCCGGCCCCAGTGCAAAGGGCGAGCTTGGGAGCTTTCTTAGAAAGGGCTTCCCTTTTGACTGTAGAGTTTCAGCGGCACGGCGGATGGCACGGTGTTTCCTGCAATGCTTTCGGAAGGTTTCCCTGAGCCCATTCTGTGTTTTCCTTGACAGTGGCTTTCCTGTTTGGGGTGCATGACGGGGCCCGGGGATCACGAGAAATCCATGATTTTAGGGCCCCTTGACCCTTGGGCTATTTTCACACGGTTTTAATTGGGGGACAAATTTACGCCCCGCAATTACGCCGTGTGGACGGGGCGGGGCGGGAGCGGGGAGGGGAGCGGGGGGGCCGGCCCTTCCCGCCCATAGACAATCACTGCTAGGGGGGCGGGGGAGAAGGACTAACCATATTTCTAGAAAACTTAATTCCCCGTAAAAATGGCGTTTTCAGCCCTAATTGGGCACTTCGCGTGTAATTACGGGCCGGAAATACCCCATTTTTAGCCGTGTGAACAGGCCTTAAAAGCACAGCGATTGTTCCAGATTCTCTGAATCTTTTGATGAGTTATGTATGTTTTATGAGATAACTTTAAAGTCTTTGCTATTTTACGCTGGGGAACCCCATCCTGGTATTGCTGCACTATCTTTCTCGAAACAATGGTTGGGAATTTGATCCTCTTACCACCTTGGCTTCAGAGAGACACGACACTCTGGGGAGCTCTTTTTATACCCAATCATTTTGAATTTCACCTAATTAGTGTTGTTTGGGTCTTCCACTTTTCGTTATATGTCAATGTCTTTTTTTCCAGCCACTTATTGCTTTGTCCCAACTTTTTTGTATTTGTAGGCACTGTGAAATTTTGAATAAAACATTTTTTCCCTTTTACAAGTTACTTTACCAGATTAAAAACTTTGATCTGTCATCTATGTTCTATTCAATTAAATATTAGATGGGCCCTCCAATCATTGCTTTCGTTTTTTATTCAAAATTTTGTTTAGTGTCCCAATTTTTTTGGGAATTGGGGTTTGTACCTATATACCCCTGGGGGACATAAAAACCCCCCCATATACCCCTGGGGGCCCTTTAAAACCCTACTTATATACCTACATGGGAACCTACAACCTGCCTATATACCCACTGGGGGACCTATAAACTTACTGTACACCTACTGGGAGAACTATAACCTACCTATATACCTACTGGGGTCATATAATTATATACCTATCTAGTGGGGACATATTACTTACTGGGGGACCCAATTACCTACACTGGAGGACATACTGTATAACTTACTAGTCATTTAACTGGTTGTTAAGGCCTCAAGTCGATTGTTAAAAACTTAGAAATCGACTCTGAGATTTACAGTATATAGGTATTAGATAGAACTGAGTTAAATATATTAGTGGTCCTTTCATTTTCTGAAGTTTGTGTCACTACAGATTTGTAGACATTGCAATCAGAGAAAACTACCCAATAATAATAACAGAAATCTAAGGCTTGTATTCCTTCGTTATATTCAAAATAGGTAAAGCTGGATCCATCTAGTACTATACCATATTTATAGAACAAGTCCTCCAGAGCATACTGCCCACCGGGTAGTCCAGTTCTTGTCTGGAGAGGATAAAGAATGATATGTTAGTAAATTAGAGACATGAGATCTTTCTCCTCCTTCACCCTAGAACAGTGTTTCCAACTCCCCTTCTCAAGACCCACCCAAAAGGTCAGCATTCTGCCAGGGATTAAAGTATTTTCATGCTTCTGCACAGGGGGGTATAAAATATTTTCATGATTTTCCCCAAGGGGAATAAGTATTGTCAGTGCATTCGCCCCATGATAGAAGATTGCAGTGCATTTTTGCACAGGTGATATAAGTATTTTAGTCATTCTGCACGGGGAAATAAGTAATTGTCAGTGCCCCTTCTGACGGTGATTAAGTATTGTCCGTGCAAACTGCAAAGGGGTATAATTTGCAGTGTATTTTGCAAAGGGAAGAAGTATTGTCTGCATTCCCCACGGTGTATAAGTATTGTCAGTGCATTCTCACAGGGGAAAAAATATTGTCAGTTTGC
>JAODAL010075556.1:0-13947 GCA_025379985.1 Phyllomedusa bahiana
ACCCTGGCCTATAAACCTGCTCCGCCTTCCAAGCGCATCCCGAACTCCTTTCACGTTTCCCTTCTCAAACCCCTGGTCCTGAACTGTTTTTCTTGGAGGGCAGCCCCTCCATCTCCTGAGGCGGATGCCACTAACGTTTTCCGGGTAAAGGAGATCCTGGATATGAAAGTATCCAAGGGGAAATGGTATTTTCTCATCGTTTGGAGGGGGTTCGGGCCCGAGGAAAGGTCTTGGGAGCCGGGGGACAACATTCTGAACCGTGAGCTTGTACGAAGGTTCCTCCAGGCTGGAAAGAGGGGGAGGCCAAAGGGGGGTGGTACTGTCAAGGACAGGGCCGCAGCCCATGGGACCACCCTCTCCCTGGTACTGGTGGCAAGTGGCCCCACGGTCCGTTCGCCAGGCCGTGGGCGCACTTGTTCCCCGGAGGTTAGGTACTCACCCGACCACGCTCCTGACTCCGTGCGCTCCTGTGTCGGCCGGTGCGTACGTCCCCGTTTCCTAGGGCGCGCGGTGTAGCCGGCCGCTGACCCTCTATAATGTCCCCTCCTTAGTGCCCTTGGAGCCTACTGAGAAAGTGTATAGTCAGGTCTAGTGTTTCCTGTGTACCGTTCCGTCTTGCTATCGTCCTATGACCACGAACCTCTGCCGCCTGCCCTGACCTACTGCCTGTCCCCGACTACAACTCAGCCTTACGAGTTTGGTACCATGCTCACCCTTGGCTGTCACCGCAAGCAAGTCCCACCAGGGAAGCGACCTGGTAGTTACCCTTTGCAGGAAGTCCATCCCGCTTTGCAGCGGGCTCTGGTGAAAACCGGGTTCTACTTAGACTCTGCTCCCTGGTGTGGGCTTTCACCATCGCTTGCGGTGGTCCAGCGGATCCACTACTGCTACCGTACACGTACCCATATGTCCTGTGTTGGTTAGGAGTAAAGGAAAGACTGAGATGACTTATTTTAAATCCATTTTAGTTTTTGCTTAAAAACCTGCATATAAAAGCTGAACATGGGAACACCCACTTAGATCAGACTTTTGGTCCTAAACTAAGGCAGTGTGTTTAATACTACCTTATCTTCCTAAAAAGTAAGGTAACACTGCTGGGTGGCCAAAACTTGTAGCTTCCGAATGTTTGTCTGATGTGTCACCACTTCTTCTGTCAGCATAAGCCTGCTTCTTTAGGATGTTTAAAGGGCTGTCTACATACCCTCTTTATAATTAGCTGCAAATCTTATTGTAGATTCTATCCTGAGCTCTTAATGGATGAAGGTATTGTTGTATATTCCAGGTCCATTATGGTCCTGAATCTTCTGCCTGGTTTGGGAATAAGAAAGATCTGTGAGTAGACTCCTCACCTATGTCGATGAATTTAGACTTTCTATTTTAACATCTTTGGCAAAAAAAATTCTTCCAACACCAGAAGCATGGTGCATTTTCTTGTGGAACAAGCAGGCAGACTGGAGACTGGGAAGTTCATATTTCTGTGGCATCTTATATTAAGCTGGTTAGGCTACAAACAGACTCTAGTCTGGTCTCTGGCAAATGGAAGTGATCTGGAGAAGTATGAGAAGTTGCACTACACTTGCCATGGAAGAGACAGGATGGGATTTGCTTGTCTCCACTAATTCATGAAGCCACACAACCTTCCAGGCTGGAGTTCCATTGCACACAGAGTACTTTTCTATGTGCCATCTGCTGTTCAAAACTTCAGCAGGTTAATCTGTGACCTGCTGTATAGAGGACCAGGAATCTTATTTAGAGTCTCAAAATTTGCTCCACTGAATTACAGAAAATCAGATACTAGGAAAACGAACCTAACTATTTTTAAGAGGTCATCTCTAGGGAGGTAAGAGAGACCCTAGTCTAAATGTTGGCAATGAAGCTCCTTTTTAAAGTACAGTTCGTCTTACATTCTAGGGAATTCGATAAACTTACACTATTCTCTGGTATACACATTTGGGTTTATGCAGCGACAGGTGGTCAGGAAGTGCTAGAGACTTACAGAGGCATTTTTGGTTGAGCTCAGAAGGGTCAGTCATCTTGGATACTTTTGTGCTTTTTGCTGGATTAATGATGAGGTCCACAGACCTCCTGGCCCTGGAAAACAGACCTCTAAGGAAACCTGATACTTTTGATGTTAAGCTACCAAGTGTGAGAGAAAGTGACTGTAACCACCAAGCTTCCATGTGTCTGTGTGTCAAATATAAAGGAATTCTGCTTGTTCGCACCAAAAAGCGTCTAAGTGTTGTGCCATCCCTTTATACTAAAAAATGTGTAGTATTTAACTTTTTCCCACGGCAGATGAGTTTACGTAAGTATAGAACTGATTAAATTCAAAATAATATAGTCAGTGTTTGTATATATAGGTAGCCCCCAACTTACGTCGTTCCGAGTTACGAATTTCCCCTAGTTACGGAGACTTAGGGCAGGGCCGCCATCAGAAGTTTCAGGGCCCCATACAGCTGAAGCATCTGGGCCCCACCCCTGTCCCTTTCAAATCCTGTGTCCCCCCCACCCCTATTCTGCCACTCCGCCCATCCCACCCCCACACACCACTACAGAAAAGAAAAAAAAAATCTGGGGTGACCACCAAAAAAAATACAATTACGCAATTAACTTGCAACAGGAAGAAAGATCCAGTGAGGTTCGCTAAAAGAAGTTGTATTTTTTTTGTATTTAATACCATAAACAGAAGCATTAAAAAGTGCTGGGCAGGTCAGGGGGGAGGCTGGACATGGCAGGGGGAGGCTGGACATGGCAGGGGGAGGCTGGGCAGTACAGGGCAGGGGGAGGCTGGACATGGCAGGGGGAGGCTGGGCAGTACAGGGCAGGGGTGAGGCTGGACATGGCAGGGGGAGGCTACGCAGTATAGAGGCGAGGCTGGACATGACATGGGGGAGGCTGGACAGTACAGGGCAGGGGGAGGCTACGCAGTATAGAGGCGAGGCTGGACATGGCAGGGGGAGGCTGGACAGTACAGGGCAGGGGGGAGGCTGGACATGGCAGTGGGAGGCTGGGCAGTACAGGGCAGGGGGGAGGCTGGACTTGGGGGGGGGGGGCTGGCAGTACAGGGCAGGGGGGAGGCTGGACATGGCAGGGGGAGGCTGGACAGTACAGGACAGGGGGGGGGGCGGTGCCTTCCAGGGGAGGGGGAGGCTGGACAGTACAGGACAGGGGGGAGGCTATGCAGTATAGAGGTGGGGCTGGACATGGCAGGGGGAGGCTGGGCAGTACAGGGCAGGGGGAGGCTGGACTTGGGGGGGGGGCTGGCAGTACAGGGCAGGGGGGAGGCTGGACATGGCAGGGGGAGGCTGGACAGTACAGGACAGGGGGGGGGGCTGTGCCTTACAGGGCAGGGGGAGACTGGACATGGCAGGGGGAGGCTGGAAAGTACAGGGCAGGGGGAGGCTACGCAGTATAGAGGCGAGGCTGGACATGGCAGGGGGAGGCTGGGCAGTACAGGGGGAGGCTGGGCAGTACAGGGGGGAGGCTGGGCAGTGCAGGGGGAGGCTGGGCAGTACAGGGGGAGGCTGGGCAGTGCAGGGGGAGGCTGGGCAGTACAGGGGGAAGGCTCAGCAGTGCAGGGGGGAGGCTGGGCAGTGCAGGGGAAGGCTGGGCAGTGCAGGGGGGAGGCAGGGCAGTACAGGGGGAGGCTGGGCAGTGCAGGGGGGAGGCTGGGCATGGAAGGGGGAGGCTGGGCAGTACAGGGGGAGGCTGGGCATGGCAGGGGGGAGGCTGGGCAGTACAGGGGGAGGCTGGGCATGGCAGGGGGGAGGCTGGGCAGTACAGGGGGAGGCTGGGCAGTGCAGGGAGTCGGCTGGGCGTACAGGGGGAGGCTGGGCAGTGCAGGGGGAGGCTGGGCAGTACAGGGGGAGGCTGGACAGTACAGGGGGAGGCTGGGCAGTACAGGGGGAGGCTGGGCATGGCAGGAGGAGGCTGGGCATGGCAGGGGAAGGCTGGACAGGGCAGGGGGAGGCTGGACAGTACAGGGCAGGGGGAGGCTACGCAGTATAGAGGCGAGGCTGGACATGGCAGGGGGAGGCTGGACAGTACAGGGCAGGGGGAGGATACGCAGTATAGAGGCAAGGCTGGACATGGCAGGGGGAGGCTGGGAAGTACAGGGGGGAGGCTGGGCAGTGCAGGGGGAGGCTGGGCAGTGCAGGAGGGAGGCTGGGCAGTACAGGGGGAGGCTGGGCAGTGCAGGGGGAGGCTGGGCAGTACAGGGGGAAGCTGGACAGTGCAGAGGGAGGCTGGGCAGTGCAGGGGAAGGCTGGGAAGTACAGGGGGGAGGCTGGGCATGGCAGGGGGGAGGCTGGGGCAGTACAGGGGGAGGCTGGGCAGTACAGGGGGGGCTGGCAGTACAGGGGAGGCTGGGCAGTACAGGGGGAGCGGGACATGGCAGGGGTGAGCTGGGCAGTACAGGGGGAGGCTGGCAGGCAGGGGGGAGGCTGGGCATGGCAGGGGGGGAGGCTGGGCAGTACAGGGGGAGGCTGGGTAGTGCAGGGGGGGAGGCTGGGTAGTGCAGGGGGGAGGCTGGGCAGTACAGGGGGGAGGCTGGGTAGTGCAGGGGGGAGGCTGGGCAGTGCAGGGTGGAGGCTGGACAGTACAGGGGGTGGCTGGACAGTACAGGGGGAGGCTGGACAGTACAGGGGGAGGCTGAGCAGAGCAGGGGGGGAGGCTGGGCAGTACAGGGGGAGGCTGGGCAGTACAGGGGGAGGCTGGGCATGGCAGGGGGAGGCTGGACAGGGCAGTACAGGGGGCTGGACAGGGACGGTCACAGCTCATAGAGAGCAAGCCCTCAGGCCTGCTCTTGGTTTCACACTTACTTCCTCAGTGTGACTGTAGTGGAGCTTCCTCTCTCTGTGCCCGGGCAGCAGTCGGGATGACTTCAGTGAGGCTCCGCCCCCGCACAGAGAGAGGAGAGGAGACCCTACACTGAAGTAAGCGTGCGCCACAGAACAGGTTTGAGGGCCTGCTGTGCTAGGGAGAGGAGGGGGACGCTGCTGGGAGGGGGCCCGTGCTCCCGGTCACAGCTGCGCTTACAGTCCCATAGAAGTTTTGCCACTTACTTCCCCTGCGCTGTGACCGGGTCCAGGCCCTCCTCCTCCTCTGTCTGCGCCACACTGTACTGGCTAGCGGCGATGCAGGACAACTTGAATCAGTGAAGTCCCGCCCTCGGGGGGTTCACTGATTTAATTAGTTATCCCGGCTGCAGACAGAGGAGGAGGGCCCGGCCCCAGTCACAGCGCAGGGGAAGTAAGTGGCAAAACGTCTATGTGACTGTAAGCGCAGCTGTGACCGGGAGCACGGGCCCACTATCAGCAGTGCCGGAAAGGGGTGACAAAAATGTAGCGTCGGCGGCTGTGCCGCGCACGCTAGTCTTTACTGTGAAATAAGGGGGCCTGCTTGCAGTGGGCCCCCTTATTTCACCGGGCCCCATACAGGACTACTGGCTGTACCCCCTGTACGGCGGCCCTGCTTACGGGGCGTGGCTCAGTGTGATGATATCACACACTGAGTCACGCCCCATGCTATTGGAATGATATAATCCTCCAAATAATGAAAACGTTACGAGTGCACCTGTGCAGAATGTGTCATGCACTTCAATTACATCACTGCTTATACTTTATGTCATGGTTATGCATATGTCAACACTGCCATCCATTTGAACGTGTGCCTAGTCATCTGAACTATATAAGGAACCATGCCTGCATTTCAGAGCTGCACTGTACAATGGCTCAGTGCAGAGTATACAGAATGCTGGGGGCTGGGGTTGTGTGAACCAGCAACACCTCCTCAGTCATCGAACCACTTTGAGAATGTCAGTCAATAGAGATGTAGTTCTTATCCTTCCTTATCAGTGCACATGGTAAGAATCTGTTGATTGGTTAAGAGAACAGATTACTCTTTTGTGTTGGTGATTTGATTGGTGGGATGAGAATAGAGCGAAGGTTAAATCGTTCTTCCACTAGTGTCATCATCAGCAGGCTGCAGAGCTATGTTAGGATCCAGGTGGTATCAGTAAGGCCTTCATCTGTGATTTAGAGGGATCAGTAGTGAGGATGATGACTGGAGTTATTGGTGAAACTCCCAGCCCACAGCGAAGGAGTAGGCCACTCCAGTCCACCATCTGCGATGGACAAGCTGCACGAGCCCCCGGTTCATGGCAACCACTCGGATGACATGACTGATGTCTCACAGTTGTAATATGCACTGCATGTGGATCACCATCTAACTTTAACTATGCTTACCAGTGCTCTTGGAAAAGGGGGTTCCTCCCAGAAAAGTTGGAAAATCTACAGCTATGGTGTGGGCACAGTTCCTGCATTTTACAACCAGGTTCCCTGTGCAACAGGTGGGATCAGAACTCTAATCCCAAATTCCCTTGATTTTGCAGTTTTGGTCAACAAGGGATGGTCCCCTCTGTCACCCATTGACATCCATTTGACACAGTTGAAAGATGCCAATGGCTGCAGTGGCAGCCAGAAATCAAAAATCCAATTAGTACATGCATTTGTAGTTCCACAGCTATTAGTCCTGTGGAACTACAAGTTCCAGCCGTACACACCACACTTATAATAATTGTATGGGTGCGGATTAGTATATGTATTTAACATCTGATGCTGTAGAATGCTGGCAAGTGTAGTTCCACAGCTAATAGCTTCTGTGGAACATGGACCTACAAGGGTCAGCTTGCCACATCAGCATACAGTCTAAACCAACCCTTTACAGACACTATATCAAAAAAACACATATGCAAGTTATTCTCACTATCTGAGATGAAATCAAAATAAACCTTAGCCGTTTTAGGTCAATTAGGATTACCAAAATTATTTATATTTACCAATGCCAGAATAATGAGAGAGAACATTTTTAACGCATTTGTATTACTTTCTGCAAAGTCAGAAGTTTACATACACTAGGATTACTATACCTTTAAACAATTTGGGGCAGCCCATATGATGATGTCATGTCTTTGGAAGCTTCTTGCCAACATCTGTTTATTGCCAACATCTAAATTACCTAGAGACACACTTGTGGATGTATTTTAATTAACACCAGAAACACACTGCTTCTCTGTGTAACATCATGAGAAAGTCTAAAGAAATCAGGCAAGATATCAGGAAAAGAATTGTGGACTTGCACAAGTCTGGATCATCCTTGGGTGCAATTTCCAGATACCTGAAGGTGCCTCGTTCATCTGTACAATCATACTCAAGTACAAACAAGATGGGAACATCTAACCATCAAACCGCTCAGGAATGAGATGGGTTCTGTTTATCAGAGATGAACGAAATTTGGTCCTACATGTTCATATCAACCCAAGAACCAAATAAAAAGACCATGTGAATATTCTGGTGGAAGCTGTTAAGATTGTGTCATTATCCACAGTTAAACAAGTACTGTATCATCATTGGCTGAAAGTCCGCTCTGCCAGGAAGAAGCCGTTACTCCAAAAGAAACATAAAAGCCAGATTAATGTTTGCAAATGCACAGAGGAACAAAGACCTACATTTTTGGAGACATTTCTTGTGGTCTGATAAAACTAAAATTTAACAGTTTAGTCATAATGACCATCATTACATTTGGAGGAAAAAGGGAGAAGCCTGGTAGCCTAAGAACACCACCCCAACTGTGAAACGCGGGTGTGGCAGCATCTTGTTGTGGGGTTGTTTTGTTGCAGAAGGGATTGGTGCACTTCACAAAATAGATGGCATCATCAGGAAAGAAGATTATATGGCAATAATGAAGCAACATTTCTTGACATCAGCCAGGAAGTTAAAGCTTGGGCAGAAATGGGTCTCCCAAATGGACAATGACCCGAAGAATACTGCCAACTGGTTGCAAAGTGGCTTAACGATTACCAAGTCCATGTTTTGGAGTGGCCATCACAAAGCCCTGATCTCAGTTCTATTAATTTATGGGCAACGCTGAAAAGGCAGGTGCGAACAAGATGACCTACAATCATGGAGCAGTTGACATCAGTTCTGTCAGGAGGAAGGAAATGAAATGTATGTAAACCTTTGACTTTGCAGAAAGTAGTAAAAATGCCTTCAAAATTCTCTCTCTCGGTATTCTGGCATTTGGCAAATACAAATAATTTTGGTAATCCTAATTCACCTAAAACGGGTAAGATTTTTTCAGATTTCATGTCAGATAGTGAGAAAAACATACATATGTGCCTTTTTATATAGTGTATGTAAACTTCTGGTTTCAACTGTATGATAAACATGTACTAATCAGTACCCATACAATTGGTATATTTGTGGTGTGACTTGCTGGCATTTGTAGTTGTGGAACTACAGGTGCCATCATTCCACACCACAAATGTAATAAATATAACTTTTCCAACTTATATACAAAGTCAGTTTAAAAACGAACCTACAGTCCCTATCCCGTATGTAAGTCGGGGACTGCCGGTATTTTAATGCTAGGAGAGTGCTGCGGCATATGTTATTTTGGTGTTCATATGTATTTGCATTGCAGTTAGAGAAGATATACACCTGCACATCTATTTTACTTTATGAAGATGTGCTGTCTTACTTTATTTTTGTGTCATGTATGGTCATCAAAATGTGCCTACATTTATGGCCTATTCCAGGTAGATGCAAAAATAAAATTTTATGAAACTCCATGAAAAGGCATATTTGTGGACAGCAAGAAGAATGGTATAATCATTAGGTTGACATTGGGTAGGAAGGTTTAAATATTGCAGTAGGTTAGAGCAGGGGTTAACATACCAATCTATAAAGCTGCATATGAGCCTAGTAGGAAAGCAATTTGCTTCCGTTTATTAGATTCCATGTAGATGAATGAAGTGATGAATTTTTATAGCTTTCAATTACTGATGGATTTAGTAGAGAAACATAGGGAGCTGCTCTTTTCTGAGATATTGGGTAACGAGGTGCCCATATACTCTTCCTTCACATAGCATTTTTCTGCCTATGCCTGCTCCTTGATTAGAGATATCTGTTGGTATGAGCTTACATTGTCCTTTTTCTAATATTTATCTATAAAAACACGAAGTATAAGAGCAAAAGATATTTTTTAATAAATCACATAAAATGCAAATAAGCCCCAAATAACAAAATACATAATAGCACCTATATTGAAAGTATGTATATGGCAATATAAACTGCCAAGTAAGGAGCACTGAAAGATAAGCTAAATCCACATAAAGTGCCCAAAACTGTCTACATAAACAGAAATATTAAAAAAACATGTAGGTAAAATATTAAGGATACAGCCCATAACATGTACACCCCAACACACATCTCAGCCAATGCTTATTCTGAAAATATTATGATGAATTTTAAAGCAAAAACGTTTACCCCTCCACCTCCTAACAATTATAGAACAATCATGTGTTAAATAGAGATGACGAATAACCAATAAATTCTTACACATATATAGACTAAAACCCATTCACATAGAAAATATTGTACATGTATTTTGTTAAGCAGCATTGGAATGGTAAAAGACAGTAGAAAAGGTGCAAATAGCATTTGAGTGCAATAAACTACTCCAGAAATGTTCCATGTCTGTGATTAAAAAAACAACAAAAAATATTGCACTTATGTTTGTGATTGTTCTAGATAAATCTTAAATGGAAGTAATCAGTTGGTATATGGTACCCTAACTAAGAACAGGATGTGATAAAGGAAGAAAAACTGAACTTTGTGATGTATAAGTTAACATGATTTGGCGCAGGATTTCTGAGTAAATAGTAGATGAAAACCAAAACAGAAAATGAAAGTGCTGCTTACCCCACCCACATTCAGTGACTGACAGTTTAGTCTGAACACACACTGATGCAGGGAAAGCTGTCAATCATTGTATGTGGGCGGGGTAAGCAGGATTTTCACTGTCTCTTAAGGAATCCTATGAGCATTTTATCTACTTTTTACTCAGAAATTCTCCATAAATTACATAATCCTATATATCAGAGAGCTCAGCTTCTCTCCCTCATTCATATACTGTTCTTAGATAGGACAGCATAAACCACTGGACAGGTTCCCTTTAAAGATCCTTAGTTTAAAAGGTAGTTCAGAGGCACTTATAGTTTGTGGGTTTGGAGACTTTGGATACCATTTAATGTTATTTGATTCCATTTAAATTGTGTGATTACATGACTTACCCAAAAGACAAAGGAAATCAATACACCGTTTACATTCATACCTTAAACTGCACAATTTGGCTTGTACACATGCGAACACCATATAATTTACAAACATTTACAAAATCAAGTAGAGCTGAACTAGTGATCTGGAGAAATCATGATGAGAAAGTTATTGTGAAAAGAAAATGAGATTACAAGGAAACTGGTGCAGAGTAGGGCGGCAGTTCATATCCCATGTTACGGCATTATAGGTTTTTATTCATTTCTTATGAAAGCAGATGAATTTACTCTTGTTTTAATCACTGTACAATCTGTAAGATTAATTTGAGCATACCTAAGTTCATATTCAATAGTGGAGCAGATGCTCCTGAGAAGACTCTGTCTGGAAGCTATTAGGACATACATGCCAACTCTCCCGCTTTTGGTGGTGGTGGGGGGGGGGGGTCCCGCTAATTGGGGTCCCCCCCGCCCTCCCGGCAGAGTTGGCATTCCTCCTGCCGCGGCGCCAGAGTAGCGCTGGTTCGCTACTCTGGCGCCGCCGGGCCGCTGCTACAGGCGGGTGACGTGGCCGCAGGGGGCGCTCACCCGCACGGCGCGTCTTACTGTGTGGGGAGGAGGGATCGTTCCCCTCCTCCCTCCTCCCCCTGTATGTACAGCGCTGGCCAGTGTGCGGGGAGGAGGGAGGAGGGATCGCTCCCTCCTCCCTTCTCCCCCTGCATGTCAGCGGGGTGCGTGTACATAAGGTCAGGTCCAAAGGGGGTGTGACGCGCGGCTGCACTCACCCCCCTGCGACGATGAGGAGATCGGCCGGAGCTGGCCGTGCTGCAAGGAGGCCTGGAGGTAAGTGACTTTTATTATTTTATTGTATTAGCTATAGAGGGGCAACTACCTGGCTAAATGAAGGGGGCAAATACTTGGCTAATGAAAGGGGGCAACTACTGGCTAATGAAGGGGGCTTACCTGGCTACAAAGGGGGCAACTACCTGGCTAATGAAGGGGGCAACTACCTGGCTACAAAAAGGGGGCAACTACCTGGCTGCAAAGAGGGCAACTACCTGGCTAATGAAGGGGGCAACTACCTGGCTAATGAAGGGGGCTACCTGGCTACAAAGGGGGCAACTACCTGGCTAATGAAGGGGGCTACCTGGCTACAAAGGGGGCAACTACCTGGCTAATGAAGGGGGCAACTACCTGGCTAATGAAGGGGGGCAACTACCTGGCTACAAAGGGGGCAACTACCTGGCTAATGAAGGGGGCTACCTGGCTACAAAGGGGGCAACTACCTGGCTAATGAAGGGGGCAACTACCTGGCTAATGAAGTGGCAACTACCTGGCTAAATGAAAGGGCAATACCTGGCTAATGAAGGGGGCTACCTGGCTACAAAGGGGGCAACTACCTGGCTAATGAAGGGGGCAACTACCTGGCTAAGAAGGGGGCAACTACCTGGCTAATGAAGGGCGAAACTACCAGGCTACTGAAGGGGGCAAATAAATGGCTAATGAAGGGGGTCAACTACTGGCTAATGAAGTGGGCAACTACCTGGCTAATGAAGGGGGGAAATTACTTGCTACAAATGGGGGCAACTACCTGGCTAATGAAGGGGGGCAACTACCTGGCTACAAAGGGGGCAACTACCTGGCTAATGAAGGGGGCAACTACCTGGCTAAAAAGGGGGCACTACCTGGCTACAAAGGGGGCAACTACCTGGCTAATGAAGGGGGCAACTACCTGGCTAATGAAGGGGGCTACCAGGCTACAAAGGGGGCAACTACCTGGCTACAAAGGGGGCAACTACATGGCTAATGAAGGGGGCAACTACCTGGCTAATGAAGGGGGCAACTACTGGCTAATGAAGGGGGCAACTACCTGGCTAATGAAGGCGGAAACTACCTTGCTACAAAGGGGGCAACTACTTGGCAAATGAAGGGGGCAACTACATGGATAATGAAGGGGGCAACTACATGGCTATTGAAGGGGGCAACTACCTGGCTAATGAAGGGGGCTACCTGGCTACAAAGGGGGCAACTACCTGGCTAATGAAAGGGGCAACTACCTGGCTAATGAAGGGGGCAACTACCTGGCTTCAAAGGGGGCAACTACCTGGCTAATGAAGGGGTCGAACTACCTGGCTAATGAAGGGTGAACTACCTGGCTACAAAGGGGCAATACCTGGCTAATGAAGGGGGTAACTACCTGGCTACAAAGGGGGCAACTACCTGGCTAATGAAGGGGGCCACTACCTGGCAAATGAAGGTTGCAAAAACCTGGCTACAAAGGGGGGCAACTACCTGGCTAATGAAGGGGGCAACTACCTGGCTACAACGGGGGCATCTACCTGGCTACAAAGGGGGCAACTACCTGCTGTAGGGGCACCACCTGGTTATGGGGGGCTACTACCTGGCTATAAGGGCATCTACCTGGCTTTCTTCCAAAGCCATTATGCAGTTAGACGGAGTGGGTGTGGCTTATTGAAGGGGCGTGGCAACAAAAAGATGGGCTATGCGCACCGCCCTCTTCAATCTCCTGCTTTGTCATTTTCAAAAGTTGGCAACTATGTATTAGGATCTCCCACAGAGTGGAACTCAGTGGGTGTACTTATAGGCGTACAAGTGAGAACCTTGTCTGTTGAAGTCATAGGTCAATTTTGTATAACGCTGTCACTGTACTGCTACTGTCTGGAAAAAGCTCAGATTAAATCTGTTAAAATTAAAGGGGTATTTCCATTTCCCAAACTATTATCTTATTGACAGCTTATGCCACCTCTTTATGATTGATTGAGTCTAACCTCTGGAACTTCTGAGAATTGACAGGCTGCAGTGCTGATCTGGTCCGTTCCAATATTTCCTTGTACTAGGTTGACTGGCCACGCACCATAAAAGTGATGATAGCACACATTCTTTCAAGTCAGTAGGGCCAGTGAGCTGGAAAAGTTACTGTTCAGCGAAGAATAGGGGTTCTTAGGATTAGCTGAGGTTCCAGAGGTTGGACCCCCACCGATAATAAAATAATATCAAAACAATATGATATTGCTTTATCAAATGGGAATACCACTTTAAAGGGAAAAAGTCAAAATCAATATTTTTTAAAAATTCTAAAATCCTGCAGTTTTCACTTTAGCCACTAGGCCTAATAATAGTCTGACACTTCCTGTTGTGTAGAGAAATCTTTTCAGCAGTCTCCTCATTATCAGCACAGGCAGGATTACACTGAAAGATGACAACAATGTGTATAGATATTACAGGATCCACTACTCAGAATTCGATAATAGTCACAGCTCCCCACTCTCCGCCTCCCTGCACACTGAGTTCTTCCTAGGTCACAGAGCATGTCTAGAAAACTCTCCTATAGAAGTCAATGAGACTGATCCAGTTCTCAGGCTCCTATGTGCATGAAACTGCTGTAAAGTATCTCTCTAAATGTTAAAAGCAGCTCAGAGAAGATGGCTGTCTCCATAATCATAAGGCATTATGGGAAAGGGGCTGAGAAGCCCACAGCGCCCTGTGTTGGGTGTAACAAATCCTCAATTTGCTTTTGACCCACCGAGTCTTGAGAAAGCAAAAAGGATTTTTTAGCCAAGCCAGTGATCTCTCATCCACAGACAACGCTGTTTCGGGATTTTTGTCCCTCTCAGTGCAGAGTAGAGAGATACTGGCTGGCTGTGTGGGAGGCATCGGGTAGCTCAGGAAGGGAAGATCTCTCCTTAAGGAGAGCACCGAACGAACGATTGTAGAGTTTTTGTTTTGCCTTTTCGCCCTCTACTTAGCATCTGCATATCACAAGCATTATGGAAAGGGGCTGAGAAGCCCACAGCGCCCTCTGTTGGTTGTAATAA
>JAODAL010075557.1:0-13946 GCA_025379985.1 Phyllomedusa bahiana
GCAAACCCTATCATGGGGCCCAAGTCTTGTAAGGAATTAAAAAACTTTTCCTTTCTGGTCCAGTCCCCCAGAAAAGCTAAGCAATTTAAAACGCTGAAAATTAAAAGCTAGATTTTAGGATTTCTTTTCGGACTTGGTTTTTTGCCCCGAACAAAGCCCCCAAAGGAAATTTTTCCGACAAATTAACAAGTTTTAAACCCAACCCCAAACTTTAGCCCCGAAATTTTGCCGGCCAAAAACTGGGTGGGGATTTGCCCATTTTTGACCCCTGTCCATTGCTTTAAAGCAAAAAAAATGGCCCCCAAAGAGCCCCTAAAAAAACTTGGAAAAAGGGGGCCGATTAATCATATTTTTTTTTTTTTCAAATTCCAAGCTTTATTTCAAAAGCATAAAAATTACACCCATATTTAAACAAGAAAAGTAAAAACATATTTAACAGGACACATAGTTAAAAAAAAAAAATTTCCAAAATACAAAAACCCGCAAAAATAAAAAAATACACATGCACCCAAAACACACTTTTTAGCTATACATATATACCAATATGGGAGGCCAAAAACCCGCATAATATAGGGGCTCCTGAAAAGTAAAAAGATTAAACCCGGGCAATTTGGGTCTAACCTAAAGAAAAAACAAAAAAAAGAAAAAAAAACAACTAACTAAATTTGCTGGGCCTTTAAAACTGATAGGGAAAAAAATGTACGAATGGCGCTTTGGGTTGCCTCCCGGACCAGGGGTTGAAAGGAGGATCATTTTATTCATCCCGGAAGGGGGAGGGGCCCCCTACCCAACCCACCAACGCATCTTTTAAAAACAGGAGGCAAACCAGAAGTGCTGTAAAGGGGAATCCAAAAAGGCCCCCCAGATCCGCCCGTATCTTTTTCCCTCCCCTTCCATGTTAAATAAACCTCAAATTTCCCCCATGGTTTTGGGGGAAAAGATCTCCTTAAAACCCGTCAAATCAGAGAAAAGGGGTCACTGATCGCCAGAAACCTCCCGGGGTTAGGGGTCCCCGCTTTCCACCAACATGGGAAAACGAAGAATTCCCTTTTTAAAAACTCGAAAAAATTGACGACGGATCAGGGGTAGCACAGGGCCGTTTTGGGGCCTTTTTGACTGTGGGAAACCCTTTAAAAGTTTAATGGATACAATCACCTTTTCCCCGAAGGGGGAAAAATTTTTGGGCAGCCCACCCACATGTCCCATCGTTTTCCCCTCACTTGGGCCCCAACTCCAACACTGGCGGAGATACCTTTCCGGGTAGAAACGAGCAGCGAAACAGGACCCAAAACAAACGGGGAAATTTATTTTTAAATTTAGCTCCCGGGGACACAGGGGAAATTTAACTATTTGGGATGCTAACCCAAAAAATTCTCCAGTCCTCAGACATTTGCCTCAATCTCCCGCTCCCAGGCCACTGATGGGGGGAGATCCGGGGCAATCCCGCCCCTTTAAGGCGATATGTTTGTGAAAATGAATGGGTCCGGAAAAATCGTCCCAAAAAGGGAGAGGCTTCTCAAAAGGGGGGGTCAAAGGCTCGATCAGATTTAGTTTTTTTCCTTAAATTTAAACATATTTAAAAGGTGCTGGAACTGTATCCGGGGCCCAAACCCAAACAATCGACTCCCTCCCCCTTTACCTGGGGGATTTTCCCCCCCAGGTCTTTTTAGGAGGGGTGGGGAAAAAAGGGCCCTGAAAACAAGGGGGGGTTTATGCACCTACCCGTTTTCCCAATCCCGCATTCCCGATTACCCATGACCGGGTCAAAGGGGGCCCTTGGACCCCAAAAAAGGGCCAGCTCCCACCCCAAAGTCCCCCACGTAAAAAAACGTTGGGTTTTGCAAACCGCCCCGGGAGGGAAACAATGCGGGCTTTTGGGGGGAAAAATCCTTTACCTCCATGGCCCGGCTTTGGGCCCGTGGGTTGCCTCACACAAAAAGGGTTTTCCCGCGAGACCCCCCTTGGGGTGCTGATGATGGGAAACCCAAACCCCTTTTTCTAACTGTGGGGGCCGGCCAAGGGAATAACCCCTTTATCCGGCAGGGGTAGGGCCTCCCCCCCGGGTTCTATTTAACGTATTCCCCGCCAACCTGGGTTCCCTTTTTTGCCCAGATAAACAAAACCAATTTTCTTTGGAGGGGATTTTTAAAAAAAAACCCCGGGGGGGGAGGGGGAAAAACCCTCGGGAAAAAGATACAAAAGGCGGGGGAAAATATTCATCTTCACTATAATTTATACGGGCCCCAGCCAAGAAAAATCCCCGCCTATTCCCCAAAGCCTAGTGGAGGAAAAAAACGGCCCCCTTATGGGGCAAAATTTAAAACAAAAGTGTTCTGCAATCTCCCGGGAAAAGGGAACCCCCCCCGATTTTTTAAGGGACTTCTTGCCCTAAAATGGGGAAAGGGGGGTTTTTCAAATTTCCCATCTCCCTCATTCCCTAAATTTTAAACCCCCCCAAACCCCCACTTTTTTTGAAAATAAAAACTTAAAGTTAAATCAGGGGGACCATAAAATCCCTTAAAACGTCTTCATTAAAAACCCGGGGGCCCAGGTTGGGGGTTTTTTTCAGATAGGCAAAACATCGCACGAAGGGCCCAAAAACTTTTATTGCACGTTTCTACACCCGGGAATTTCCCCATAACGGAGTTGTTTTTTTATAGTTTGTAGGAGAAAAGTTCCACGTGGGGAACATATAGGGGAAAAAAGGGAAAGGGGGCACCCCAAACCTGGGGGCCCCTTCCT
This sequence comes from Phyllomedusa bahiana, assembly GCA_025379985.1. Classification (NCBI taxonomy): domain Eukaryota; kingdom Metazoa; phylum Chordata; class Amphibia; order Anura; family Hylidae; genus Phyllomedusa; species Phyllomedusa bahiana. Next base: position 2,743 of record JAODAL010075557.1, read on the forward strand.
AATAATTTAAAGTGGAAAAAAAAGAACCATTGACCCTAACCTGAGATAGGGTGCATTTTGAAGCCAAATTCTTGGGAACATCACTGCCCAAAACCTAGGCCCCCCCCACACTGCCCACATTAAACCCAGGCCACCCGAAACCAAAACCCTTTTTTGCGTCTAAAAAATGCAGCGGAAGGGGACCCAGCCCCGTTTTCCCGGGGGTTTATGAATAGTGAAAAAGGGCTTCAGGGGGTTGTCCCTACCTCTCTACAGTACGAAACCCCAACCCCGGTCCCGGGGCAAACCCCTTTCCCCCTATCCCATTAAGCGAACCCCCTAAATTTTGGCAAAAGTTTGGTATCCAAATTTTAGGGGGGAATTTGGGCCCCCTAGCTAAAAAAAGGAGGGGGGGCCTTGCCCCTTTGATCACTGTAAATTTTTATCCCAAAAGGCCCCGGGAAAAAGGGGCAGGAGGGGGAAACCGGGGTTGAAAAGGGGGCCAATTAAAGGGGCTATTTAAATCGTTAGGGTAGGACCTTGAAGAAAATTTTCGTGTACCCAACGGGGCCCGGGATTTTCCCAGCCGGCAAAAGTCACAAAAAGGAGCTTTAACTCTTTCCTTTGGGGAAAGGCCCCTTTTTCCCTCAATTTCTTTTTTTATCATGTGGAAAGGGGCCCCATGTGTGTGGGGTCCACTGACATTGATATTTTTGGAAAACCCTGGACTATTTTTTTGGAAAAAAGGGAATGTGTAGAAAATATGGGGAAGCTCCCCAAAAAAATTATGCTGGAAAGGGGTTTGGGTCTTTTACCCCTTCCCGGCTTGTTTCCTTGACAACTGCCCACCCAAATCTGGGCACCCTAACCTCACATGGCTGCATCTATAGTACTATTTATACCTTTCTTGCTTATCGTTTTTTTTTAGTCTATTGGTTTAATTTAAATGGTGGGGCCCATCCAAAATTTCTATGGGCTCTGTGAATTCTAGCTACAAACCCCTGTGGATCACTACCTAAACCCTTGCAGAACCAAGTGGGACCCCTTTTGGGAATGCTTTTCCCCCCAAGACAGTGGCCTTTTTTCAGCAGCAAAAGTGGGCCCCTGTCAACTGAGGGGAAAAGGGCAAGAATTCCAAAATGGGAAATTCTCAATCTCCCGGGCTTAAATTTAGTATCAATAGGGAAAATTTTAAAAAACCCAAAGGGCAGTCCATCCCCGGTTTTATGGTTTTGTGTTTGTGTTTTTAGTACCATAATTTTCCAACAAAATCACATGGGACCTTCGCAATAAAATTAAAATATATTAGATGGGATTTGTAAAGGGTTATTTTAAATTCAGAAAAGGAAAAAAAGCAGGGTTTTCCGTTTTATTCAGTAAAAAAAGGACCCCTTTCCCTATTGATAAAGCCGCCTTTCCAAATAAATGGGTAAATTTTTATTAAAACATTTTTTTTTTTTCACTTTAACCACCTGTCCCCTTTCCTTTAATCTTTAACCCCCCCACAGCCCAAAAAAATAAAGGCTTTTTTGGGTTTTTTTTTTTCCCCCCTCCCTTTCCCAAGGAAACCACAACTTTTTATTTTTTCCCCCTAAAACCTTAAAACCCCAAAAGAGGGGTTCCCATTTTTGCGGGAAAAAGAGTACTTTCTAATGGGTTAATTTACCGTACTAAAAAATAAACTGAAAAAATTTCAAAAGGGGTTGGAAAAAGTGAAAAAAATCGTTTCTTGTGCCATGTTTTTTATTTTTTTTTTTTAAAGCCCCTTACTCTTTTGGGACGAATAAAATAAAACTGTATAAAAACAGGCTTACACAATTCCCGGCAATAATTAAAAAATGTAGGGTTTTTCCCTTATCTCGAACTGTAAAAAAAATTCCAGACGCTACAATTCCCCCCCCATTTTTTTGCACCCCAAAAACTTTTTTGAACTTCCAACAATGGAGGGGTGAATTTTTTTGGCCCGGGGTTAAGGGTTTGTTTTTTTTTGATAAAATTTTGGGGTAGAAGCAACCCTTTTTTTACACTTTTTTTTTTGGGTTTTCAGGGGCATTAAAAAGACCAAACCCAAAATTTTTACGTTTGAAAAATTTTTTTCTTCCTAAAATTTTTCACTATGGGACAAATTAAGGGTTTTGCTTTTAAAAAACAGTCCCTGAACAAATTCTTTGTTCTATCCATTTGTGGGGCACCAAAAGGGTTAAACCTGACTTTAAAAAAAAACACCATTGGTTTTAGAAAAAGACTCATAAAGAAACTTAAAAACCCCCCCCAAAATTTTTTTTTTTTTAAAAGAAAAAAATTTTCCTCACTGCTTTTAAAAAAAAATTTATCATTTAAGGGCACGATATCCCAATTTTTGGGAAGACAAAAATTTTTTTCCCCCCCCCAAAAAATAAAGTGAAAAATTTCAAAAAAAAATTCACTTTAAATAAAAAATAAAGTTTTCAAAAACTTTTGGGGAAGAAGTTGGGTTTCAATTAAACCATATTTAAACCCCTAATGTGGTGCTATTAGAGCTTGGAAGGACTGCATCCATGTGTTTCCCCCAATGAAATTTATACAATTTATTGAGAAGACATCAAAAGCAAAAAAGCAAATCTTAAAATGCCTTCCAGAGTTCGTTTAAGAAAAATTTTTTGGGTTTTTTCTTTCCCAAACTTCCTCTTTTATCCTAAAACCCCCAAAAATGCTTTAAAATTTTTCATAAACTGGTGACTTTGGCCCATCCGTTTTCCCGGAGCCCCTTTATCTTTTTTTGCCTGAGGAACTTTTGAAAGTAGAGATTTGGGTTTTTTTTTTAGCACCATCCTGGTGCAAAATTTGAACCCCCCTTTTTATAGGGAATGAAAGGGGAAGGGTAAAACTTTTCTTGATAAATTTTAAACTATTTATATTTCCTTCCACCTTACCCAAAAAAAATTTTCCCCAAATCCCCCTTACTGAATTTTTAACCCCCCAGACCATGAATTTTTTCCACCACCAAACTTAACTGTTTTCCCGGGGGGTCCTTTTTGGATCCCCTACGGGTTTCCCTAAAGGGCTCCTGCAGTAATTGCGGCCCGGTTTTTGGTGTAATTCAACTTAAGATTTTATCGAAAATTTCCCTTTTTGCTACTTTTCCCCCGGTCCCTTCCCCTTTAGCAAAACCCGTGGCCCTTTACAAATGTCAACCAAAAGTTTGGGTTTAAATTTGCCTTTTTTGTTAAGTTTTGGCTTCAGGGGAAATGCTTTTGACCATGGGATCATTTTCGAGACAGAAACCTACAAACTGTTTTTAGTCCCACACAGGGCCCTTTAAGGGGGAAACCCGGCCGTTTGGGGGTGTGCTGAAGTGGGGAAAAGGGGGGTGGCTTTTGATTTTCTAAAACCAAAAACAAACATTCCTCCTAGCAGTTGTCTTGCGGGGTCTGCTGAAACCGGGGCTTGGGCAAAAACATCTCCGTCCTTCCAAAACTTTTTTTTAATTTTTTTGTACCTTTGAAGTTGGAAACACATTAAAGGGGCCCCCCACCCCTGCGTGGATCTGGTCTTCACCTCTTTAAAGATCAAGAGGCCCTTTGGTCCAGGGTGGAAATTTTTGGGATGTTGGGCTGAGGGGCAAGTTTCAGTTCAAGTAAGGTCTGGGATTCTGGAAAATTTCTTTTTTTCAAAACCAAACCCCAAAAAATTTTAAACCCACAAATTTGTGAAACACGTTGAGTGGGAAACAGATAGGGGGGCATTATATGACAAGGCACAAAAATTATTTGTTGCCAAAAAAACCCCACCTTTCTGTGTTTCCCTTTCAGGGTTTAAATTTCACAGTGAAAACATTTTCTCCATTTGGGGGGGTTTCGTTTTCATATGGTCATTTTTAAAACCAATGGTGAATTTTAAAATCAGGGGATAAGCTTTTGGTTTCCCCAAAAAACAAGGATAAGTGACAGAACTTCTGTTTAGGGACGTAAAATCGGGAACCCTTTTTTGGAAAGCAGCGATACCAAAATAATGGGAAAATTTTTTTTTATTTTTTATTTTTTTATTTGGGAAAAAGGGAAAAGGGGAGTGATTTTAACTATAAAAATTTTTTTTTACTTCAAAACTTTTTTTCTTTCACTAATAACTTTACCACTAATGACCGATCATCATTCAAAACCTTTTTGTATTGGGAAAAACAATACAAAAAGGGTGAAAAAGATTTTTGGAATTCTTTGGGCCTTTTTTTTAACACAGGCCCCCATGTTAAAAACCTTTACAAAAACACTTTCATTCACTTAGGGCCTCCCCGGCCCAACAATTGTTTTTTAAAAAAGGGGCGGGGGGGGGAAGGGGGGGGGGGGGGGGGGGGGGGGGGGGGGGGGGGGGGGGGGGGGGGGGGGGGGTTTAAATTTTTTTTTGCAAGAAAAAATTTTTCGGGAAACCGGCTCCAATTTCTGCTGTTAGCGGCAGGTGTCAGCTTTTTTCTAAGAAACCCAAAACCCCCTCGCGTAAAGAGCGGGCTCCAGCTCCATAAATTCCTTTAAAAAAAATGCCATTAAAAATAAATAATACGGCCCTGGGGGGTTAAAAAGGGGGTTTAATATGTTTTTTACCTACATTAACCCCCTTAAAAGGGCCCCCGGACGTAAAGAGTACGTTCCCCCGGGTCCCCCAAAGGGGCCCTTTGCAGGGGGTTCCCCTCTGCGACCCCCGCCCACCCCCAAGCCGGGCGGGGGTTAGGGGGCTGATCGAAACCAAAAACCCGAACCCCGGGACAAGCGCGACGGGCACGTCGCCCGCCCCGCCTGTTTAACCCCCTTTTTAAAAACCGGCGGGAAAGATGGCCCCCGGGGTCCCCAAAGAATGAAGATCAGTGCCACGCACCGATCTTTCCCGGGGGATCCGCAATCTCCCAGCAATTAGCTGCAGCGATCGATGTCTTTGGAAAATGGGAACGGGGAGCCTTGTGAAGGCCTCCCGTCACTGCCATGTCCTGGTTTCCCCAAATTCCCCGGGCCGGGAGATAGGAAGTGGGGAAAACCCCCATCTTGGTTGTCCTAATGGGTTGCCCCTTTCAAAACCAAAATTTGACGTATTAATGTCGCACCCTATATGGGCAAGCACCAAGGGGGACTCAATGTTACGTAAAAAAAAACAAAAAAAAAGTTTTAAAAATACAAAAAAATTTAAAAAAGTTTAAAAAACCCCCCTTTTTTCCCATTTTACAAAAAAAACAAAAATAAAATAATAAAAAAGTTACACATTTTTGGTTTTCCCCTGGCTCTGACATAAAAAAAATAACACATTATCCCCACCCCTGAACCAGTAAAGAAAAAAAATTCCCAAGCCAAAAATTGGGGTTTTTTTTGGGCCCTTTTTGGGACTTAAAAAATTGAATAAAAATGATTTAAAAAGTTTTCATCAAATTCCAAAATGCTAGCCAAAAAAAAAGTACCAAATTCAGCCCGAAAACAATTTCCCCTCAAATGATGTCCTTTAAAATGGTTTGTACAAAAAATTATTGTGCACACAAAAGGCGCCGCGGCGGGAAATGTAAAAAATAGAAAAAAATTTTAAATTTTTTTAAAAGGTAACCCAAAAAAAAAACGGAAACCCTACAGTTTGGGATTGCCCGATTCATAACAACCTGTTTTGAAAACAAAATAGCAAAATTTTATTTACTGCCGAAAAAGCAAAACACCTGCAAACATGGCGAAAGTACATTTTTTTCACAATTTGGTTTCCCCCTTGAAAAATTTTTTCGAATTTTCCCCGTACATTTTTTAAAAATTGGGGGGGGGGGAAAAAAAATGAATAACACCTTAGAAAGTACATCTTTCTGCAAAATAAAAGGGTCTCAAAAAGTCTATGTTTGGGGGAGAAAAAAAAAGTTATGGCTCTGGGGAAAGGCGAGGGGGGAAAAACGAACGTGTCAACAACAAAAAACGGGCCGGGGGCCTTTAAAGGGGTTTTAAAAATTCTCCAAATTTTCCTGCATTTTTAAGGGGGGAAAAAATGTATGAAAGGGGTTTTTTTACCCCCTTTTTTTTGGCCCTTAAGCGGCGAAATGCGCGCCTAATTACAGTAATTTTATAGAGAACAGGGTTTAAAGGTCGCCCCCCGGGCTACAATACGATCAATCGTACACCCGGGGGAGAGATGACATTCAATTTTTCGCTGCGCTTCCGCCGCTGACAATGCAGTCTTTAGCCACCCGGGGGGCTGATCGCGCAACTTCCAAAACACACGGGTTTGGGGGAAACGTACGTGCCACAAAATTACGCCTTTGTGAACAACCCTTAAGCTGCTGTTTGTTTATTGTTTTGGGGGGGGGACCCCTATCTCTTTTGCTATATGATGTTAAGATAGAAGGGCGAATTGATTCTAAGGAATGGAATTCGTTTGAATTTAGGAAACTTCGGTTCTGAACGAATCAAAGTTTGGGGTACTTCGGGGAACAAAAGTGTGCTTTTGATTGATAAAATGGCTGCGGCAAGGGCGTTCAGGGGGGAAAAGCACTCTGGGGGGAAGGGGGGATACCCTGCAGGACTGTGCAAGTAAACCAATCAGAGACCGGCGGGATTCTGTGACCACCGCACTATATAAGCCCGGGGCGCGACCCCCGGGGAGCTCTAACCCCTCTCACGTACTAAATCAGGGAAGGGTGTGCTGCGGTGCTTAATAGCTGATACAAAAAAATTTCTTTTTTTATACAGCGATTTTTGGGGGGGTTTTCTCACTTGTCTCAAGGACGCTTCCTTTTATTTCTAATTCTGTTTTTTGTGTATTGGATCGAATCCATTGCTTCCGTGCAGCTGCAAATACATTTTAAATGCTATCTGCCACAGCACATTGAATATCCAAGGGGACTAACCTGTTCCTGTTGTATTTTTTTTAAAGAAACAGGTTTTTACAATAAAAATACCACTTCTTTTTTGGGCCCTGCTAAATTTTTTGCGCATTTACATGGGGGTATTAATTTAACGTTGCTCTGGCTGTGGTGACTAAAAGAAAACGTTTATTTCAACCCCCAAAAAAAAGACATTTTTCCTGAGCAAAATTTACAAGCGAAGGGTTAATTACAAGTTTTACCTTTTGGGTTTTGCGTAGAAAACAGCCTTTTGAAACACGCTCAAAGCTCTAGTTTTGGTTGCTAAAATTGTTTTGCGAAATTTACATCCGGGGGTTAATTAAGGTTTTTTCTGCTGCTGTACCAAAAAAGAAACTTTGTTTTCCCCCGCCACAAAAGAAATTTTTTAGTAATTCATATCTAAGGTTAATTAACCCGTTTTTTGCTTTTATATTCAGTAAAACACAAGTGTTTTTAAATGACACATCAAGTCAATTTTTCCTCCCCATTTGGGGAGGCAAATTATATCCAATTCCCCAACTTCTTATGGTTATTGGAGCCCAAATACGGGGTGTGTATTTATCATTACAGAAAACTAAAAAACCGTGTCTGTACTTTTTAAAACAAACATTTCAACAGAGAGGTGGAGCTCTTCACCTGCGAGTGGCAGTGGCAAAACATTCCTGGAGCAGCCCAGGTCGCAGCACGAAAGGGGGCTCGCAGCAGGGTCAATCGGTGAGGCCAAACTGCCACGTCACTAGCGGCCGTGTGTTGTTCACAACCCAAGGGTTTTGATTGGTTGATGGGTCACCCACTTCCCCCAGAGAATCTGACAACCCCCAGCCAAGATCGGGGGAAGTCAGACACAACCCTTAGTTGTTGGGCCCGGGCGGGTCAGGGGCCCCCCCCTGTCCTCAACCCCCCTGTCCATCCGGGTTCCCCTCAGCCGAATCACTAGGTCGGGGCTCGCGCCACTATATAGTGAGGATGAAAATTTGAGGGGGGCATCACAGCACAGGGGCAGCAAAGAAAGGGGGCCAATACCCCCTGCTTCTTGAGTGGGCGGCAAAATAGATGGGGAGAGTGGCATGGGGGTCATTTTGTGAGGGGTCACCTCTGCATACCAAGACCCGGTGTGAGGAAAGAAGTGACGTGAAACACAAATAGTGAAATTTTTACCGACCGCACTTGGAAGCCCGGGGAGGGAAGGGCTTCATATCGTCAGGAGAAGAGGGCGTCGCTTGGCGTCAGGCCCGCGCAGCCACAAGTGGGTCGGGGCCGTGAGTCAGAGGGTAGCAGCGAGAGGTCGGGGGCCCAAACGGCCACGGGGTAAAAAACCCCTTTTTCAGGGCCCAAAAAAATACCCAAAGGGTCAGCGAGGCAGCGGCGGCAGGGTTTTACTCAGTGCGGGGCGTTTTGGCGGTAAAATTGAACTCGCGGTGTTTGGGAGTTCTTTTCTAAACACCGGGGGACCCCAATAGGGGATTGAGAATCTTAGGCAAAAGTGAAGTGTGGCCAGGGAGCTAAAGTTGGGACCCGGCCCCCGCTCAACACTCAGCGTCACCAATCCGGGGCCTGGGGAAAGGTGGCTCAGATGTGGTGGTACATCCGCCGCCGCAGCAACAGCAGCAGCAGCGCCCCGGGCACGTCCATTGCAGCCGTCAAGGGTCCACCACCTCTGAAAGGGGGGCTGTTTCTCTTTACATCATTCCCCCCTCCAGATCTTTTTGTCCTCCTACCATGGCGCCAGCAGTCGTTCAGCAGGCATTGCAAAAAGACAAAGTTGCGCCCAAACCAAACCTAAGGTGCAGAAGTGACCCTGTCCTGTCCAAATTTTTTGGTGCTGCAAGTCCCTCCCCTTTTCCAAAATGGGGGCCTGCACCATTCAAGAACTAATGGCCTTGCCGAGCCGAGATGGAGAGTTCCAACCGTAATTTCTTTTCCAAAAAGGGAGTACCCGCATTCATAAATATGTAGAACAGAAGGGGGCCCTCCCCTTTACTTTTCGGTTTTTTCCCAAGGGGCACGGGCCCGGACGTCTGGGGGCTGTAACTACGGTCAGGGCCAGTACACCTTTACGGGCCCCCTGGGGGAATTGCTTCTGGCCCAGCACACCAACAACTTTGGTAGGGGCGCTGCTTTTTCCCCCCACGTTTTCAAACTGCGGGTCCTCCCCCCAAAGTCCGCCTCCTCCTCCTCCCCCCCACCACCACCAAATTTACCCCCCAAGATGCTCCCTATACCACAGGTTTGGGGACAGCGGGGTCAAGCAGTTTACACCTGGCTTGCCTCGGCAATGAAGTCACACAGGGGGAACTCCCGCTTTAGCAGCAAGAAATTGATGTGTGGCTTTTTCCGCGCCAACTGAAATCGGAACCATGTGACGGACAATGGGGGGAAATGGTGTCCCCTGCTCACCAGGGGGATGGCCATGCCTCTGCTGGCGCACGTTTCAATCTGGTTTTTAAAAGGTTTTGAAGTTTCCACCATTCTTTAAAGATTTGAAAATGGCCCGGAAACTGTGCATCACTTTATCCATTCCTACAAAGCCAGGGAAAACCCCCTCGGTTGCAGCACGAACACCTCCCCCCAAAACACTCTAAGTGATGTTTTCCCCCCGTTGGAATTTTCCAGCCTGCCATGTTGACGCTGTTAACAGAAAAGGCCATAATGATTTTTTGATGATCCAGGGGGGACAGGAGTACTCCCCTGTGTAACTTTGATGTCCCATGGGGGGCTCTGCAACACCTGAATTTGTTAGGCCCTTTAGGAGCCAAAAGTTATTTTCAGTCCCAGGACACGGGGGAATAAGCATTCCACTGCTTCAGTCCTGGAACAGATGATGAAAAATCTGTCTGGCAGGGGATGGAACGTGGGACTACATCCGCGGGCCCCATGGTCCGGTGGGAAATGAAATTGGGGGGAGGGGGAGGAGGGCATTGGACGAACATTGTCGGGTAAAAGATGGATTTTCTACCCAGGGGGACAAAGGGAGGGGCAGGACAGCTGGAGGAGGTGATGGAAGAAAAGCAGGCAGATGACCCGCAAGCACCCTGGGAGTAACAGTGGAGATGGAGGAAGGGAGCCCCCCGGAGTCACTTGTGCAGATGGCCCGCAGCATGCTGATTTGCCTGGCTAGTGACAGCCGAATAGTCAGCATCCGGCAGAGGGATGACTTCCGGATCTCCACCCTATTGGACCCTCGCTACCGGTCCAAAATGGGAGCCTTTTTCCCAGCTATTGAGAGGGAGGACAAATTCAAATACTATAGGGAAATCCTCCGATATCAGTTGGCCGCTGCCTATGTGCGGCATCGTCCCTCCTCTGACAGGTCTGACCGGGGGGTTCTTCAGCACTCACGTACTACTGCCGCGGCTGCTTGGGGGAAGGTGTGGGGGTTTAGGGCAGTACCAGCTCCATCACCCAGCAAACCTAAGTCTGAGTCACTGGATGAGCAGCTTCCTTCCCCTGCCTAGTGAGGAGGGCAGCCGCCAGCAGCAGCGCAGCAGGACCTGGAGCAGACCCTGAACCAACAGGGGGTGGCCTACTTGGCAGCACTCTGCCACCCTAGTTTAGAAGATCCGCTGGACTACCTGGGGAGCCAAACTGGATTTTGTGACCGCAACTTGCCGAAGTTTGCATGGAGAAACTGTCCTGCCCCCCGGCCAGTAGTGTGGCATCAGAGCGGGTGTCATGCGGCGGGGGGCCCTAGATAACCAAAGTAGAACCCGCGTGTCAACGGGAAGTGTGGGACGACTGACCGTTGTCAAGTGAATCAGCGTGGGTCGGCCAGGATTTCCACACACCAATGCCTTAGGCATCAGACTACATCAGCCATGACGCCTCACCCAACTGTGAGAAATGAGTCTGGGTTCAAACTACCTGCCCAGCCACTATTCGATGCCGCCACCCGCCTGATTTCCACACATCTGCTGACAATTTCTCCATCTGCCCCCAACCATTCTTTACCAGGGACTGGTATTGCCACCCTCCTCCACACTCTGTCATTGTGCCACTTTATGACCTCACGCTGCTGCTGCTGTTGCTGGTGCCATGACATCCCCCACTGTTCATTGTGCCACTCTCTGACTTCATGCTGTTGCCCTGCCGCCGTCACCTCCACCCCCTGTCATTGGGGCCACCTGTGGCCTACTCCAGTTTTTGCCACTTCCAGAATGTCATTGTGCCACTCTCTGACCTCATGCTGCTGCACCGTCACCTCCACACTCTGTCATTGTGCTACTTTATGACCTCATGCTGCTGCTTTGTTGCTGGTGCTGAGACATCCACACCTGGTCATTGTGCCACTCTCTGACCTCATGCGATGCTTCCCGCCGCCGTCACCCCCCACCCCTTTTATTGTGCCACTCTGTGGCCACTCCATTTTTGCCACTTCAGAATGCATTGTGCCACT
>JAODAL010075558.1:0-13946 GCA_025379985.1 Phyllomedusa bahiana
TGAGGGGAGGTCAGTTATGTTTGACCCCTCAGAGGGAAAGGGAAACCCCCGAAAGGGAAACTGGGGGTAAATGGAAAAGGGTTTCCTATATGTAAGCTGTTGTCAACGGGCCCCCAAGGGGGTAACTGGCATTTATACTGAGATTTCCCCCTTTGGAGAGATTTAACAGAGAATATGGGGGAAAGGCCCTCCTATTTAGTGCAATAAGCCCGGTTTAAACAGGATCATAAATGATTTTGGGTGATTTTTGCTGAGCATGTTTGCTGTATATTTTTTTGCAGAGCGTGCATGGGTTGTGCCACGGGTGTTAAGGGGCCCTATGACCGCGGTTTCCCTCATGGGGGGGTTGAATGCTTTGGGGTGACCCTACAGCTGAGCTTATTGGGGGTGTTCCCCCTGAAAAGATAAAGGGATTCACAGGAATGGTGTGACCGGGGGGCCATTTAACAGCACTATGGGCCCCGGGGGCAGAGGGTTGTACTGGGGCCCCCCCTCCCCACCCCCCCACCCCCCCTCACCCACCCCCAAAAAAAAAAAAAAAAACCTACTCAAAGAAACAAAATATAAATTTTTAACCATCAGGTCACCTTACATGACGAGATTTTTTTAAACACTGATGGAATATGGGAAGAAAAAATAACCCTAAACAACCAGGGCCCCACCGGAAAAAAGGCCTTTCCTGATCAGTCGTTCTCTGAATTGTTTTTTTTTCCCTTTTTTCCTCTTTTCCCTCCAGCCCGGGAAATGGATTTCCCCGGCCACAACTATCCCCTGCAGAATGAACCCCCAAACATCTTAAAATTCCTCACTTTATAAAACTTTTTTTTTTTTTTTTTTTTTTGGCTACCGTTTCCAAACCTCTGTTAGGGCGCCCCCAACATTTAGTAAGTGGGTAGTAATGGTGCCCCCCAATTAAGTAGGTGGTATACGGGCCCCCTTGTGGGTAGAAAATCCCTCCCCCCTTGTGGGTTGGGTTTTTATACCCCCCCTGTAGAGTGTAGGGCAGGCCAGGGCCCCGTAATTAGGCAGGCAGGACAGTATATGGGAGGCAGGGAAGAAAATTTGGGAGGGGAAAGGGGAGTAATTGGTTTGGGAGGGCGGGTTTTATAGCCAGGCAGGGGATATATAGGTGCAAAAGGGCAGTATATTGGTGGCAGGGGCAGTAAAAAATTGGGGGGCAGGGAAGTTTTATTGGGGCCCGGGGGGCAGAATATAGGTGGCAGGGCAGTATAAATTTGGGGGGAGGGCAGTATATAGGTGGCGGGCCCGTATAATTTTGGCACGGGGGGGAAAATTATATAGGGGGCAAAGGGGAAATATATACGGGGAGGGGGAGTATATAGGTGGTCCCTTTGGGGGGGAGGGCAAGGGGATTTGGCGGGCAGGGCAAAATAAAATAGGAGGGGAGGGGGAGTTTTAAGGAGGCAGGGCAATTTTAAAAAGGTGGCAGGGGAGTTTTATAGGTGGCAGGGCAAATATATAGGTAGGGAGGGGGAGTTTATTGGTTTGGGAGGGCCCGTATATTGGGGGGCAGGGGAGTATTATAGGAAACAGGCAGTATATAGGGGGCCCGGGGGAGTAATTTGGCGGCCCGGGGAGTATATTGGCGGTTGGCAGTATATTGGGGGCAGGGAAAAATATATAGGTGGAAGGGCATTAAAAGGTGGAAGGGCAGTAAAGGGGGGCCCGGGCAGTATATGGGGGGGCGGGCAGTATAAATTGGAGGCAGGGCAGTTTTAAAAGGTGGCAGGGGCCGTATAAAGGTGGGTGGGCAGTAAAAGGTGGCAGGGGAGTATATTGGAGGCAGGGCCCGTATATAAAGGGGGCAGGGCAGTTTAATTTGGGGGCAGGGCAGAATTTTTAGGGGGGCGGGGTTTAAAAAGGTGGGGGGGCAGTTTATTTGGGGGCCCCCGGGCAGTAAATTGGTGGCCGGGCAAAATATAAGGTGGCGGGCAGTAAAAATTGGAGGCAGGGGAGTAAAATAGGTTTGGGAAAAGGGGAGTATTAGGGGGGCAGGGCAGTATTTTGGAGGGTGGGCAGTATATTGGAGGCAGGGCGTATATAGGTGCAGGGGAGTATATAGGGGGGAAAAGGGGAGTATATTGGTGGCCAAAGGGGAGTATATGGTAGGCAGGGGGGAGTTTTAAAATGGGTAGGCAGGGGCAGTATTTGTTAGGTGGGGGCAGTAGTTTTAAAAAAAAATAAATTTAATTTAAAAAACTTACTTACCTGTTTTTTCCCTTTCCCCTTCCCCCACGTCCGGAGTCGGGGGGCCCCCACCGCAATGCAGGGCCGGAGCAGGCGCGCGATGACGAAACACATCGCAAACCTGCCCCGCGGCCTCCCGGGAGTGAAAAAGACAGGAAACAGTAGAACCCCTCGTTCAGCCTCCCCTGGAAAGGGGTGGCCGGATGGGTGCCCTGGCTGGGTCGGGTTTACCCCCGGGCCAAAAGCAGCCGGGGGGTTTTGATAGGGGGGCCCCAAAACCGGGGCCGGGGGCTTTGGGGCCCCCCAGGGGGGAAAACCCCCGCCCCCCCCCATGCTCCCAAACCGGCGCTGCGGCCCCCAATCCCGGGTTGGCCCCCCCCGGGGAGACCCCCGGGTGTCGCTCCACTGGGAAAAGGGAGGCATCTACCCCGGGGGGGCCCCCCTGAGTCGTGGGGCCCCCGGGCAATGGCCCCACCTGGCCCCAAAGGAAAAGAGGGCCCCGGGTGTTTAAGGGCCTTTCCCCTGTGTAAGTGTTTTGACCCCGGGGAAGGTTGTTCGGGGTGAGAAAAAGCCCTGGGGGCCTTTATCAAACGGGGGGGGGGGGGGGGGGGTTGGGGGGCCCCCCCGACCTAGACGGTCGCGGTTTTGCCCTAGGTGGTGTAAGAGGGATCTGCTACCGGGCCACCGAAACCTGGTTTCGGTGGGGGAAGGCAACCATTTGGCGTCAAAACCCATGGTTACTGAATGGTAATAGTATGGCTGCTATGCGGTTTTTTAATGGGTTGCCTTTCCCGGGACGGTCACAGCGTTGGGTGGGGGCCGCCCCCACGTTCCAGGCCAGGTTCGGTTCCAGGATTCCCCGGGGCCTATAAAAAACCCCTGTCTCTCTAGGTGATCGGGGGGCGTGGTCTGCCAAAAGAGAGGGGAGCAACAACGGGAGAGGGGGTTCTGGCCCCGGAGGCTTGGGGAAAACCCGAAAAAGTACGGGTATGGTTGTTTTGCTGGATTTAGGTTTCCAGATCCCGATGACAGGGTCAGGTCAAGTTAGTTAGTGGCCAGACGGCCGGGTTTTTGATTTATTTTATGTGTTTTAGTTTTCCTGTGCCTGAAAAAAACAGGCTGCGCCAGAAAAAGGGCCCCTGCCGTGTGCCTTCCCCTACAGAAGCGGCGACCCCCGGATTTTTAAGAACCCCCAGGACGGTCCAAAAGGCGCCCCAAGGCTTGGCGGTTTTAAAATGTATTTATATTATTATGACTTATTGGGGTGAAATTATTTTTATGTTGTTATATGTATATAGTTTTTTATGTTTTTTTGGGTAATATGTTATAATTGTATTTATGTTATGTAATATTTTTTGTGTTGTTATGTTTTTAATATGATATTGTTTATATATAATATATATAGTATATAGTTATATATATTTTATTTAAATGTGTATTATTATATATATACATATTGTGTATATAATATTATATATATATTGTGTATATATAGTGTATTTGGTGTGTGATTTAATGTGTTATTTATATATATGTGTATTTATATAATTTTGGGGTGTGTGTATATATAGTGTATATAATTATGTATATATTTTAAATATAAAAAGTGGACAGAGTAAAAGTGTATGATAAAGTAAACAGTATTGAGAGGTTTGCTCATCACAATGATTAGCTTTTTAACTTGTAGGGAAAGGTAAATGAAGACTACTACCAAATACAATCCTATATTGATTTTGCTTTGTTCAGGAGATAGGGAAGATTGTACCTACTGCTAGTGTACACAAGTTTCTCTAGGCTACTGATCATCCCCCTTGCTTTATTCCCTTTATCGATTGACCAAAAGCTGCTTTTCAGTCAATCAGCTTGACCATGGTGAGTGTCCCAAACAGGCTCTGTTCATTGGTAGCACATCAGAACCCTCTGACTGGGGCCTGACACGTGACCCTTTATGTGACATATACGTGATGTTCCGCACCCCCTAGGGTACATAAGGTCAACTGGATATTGTTTCACAGACACTCTATGTCCTTGCGGACACAGGGAGGCATGGGGAGTAAGAGAGGAGGGGCCCAAGGCCCCCCGGTGGGGTTTGAAACATTCACTCAAAACCCCTGCCCACCGATAACGAGATTATATTGGGCCAGAAACCAGCCCAGGTAGTGTATCATGTAAAACAGAAGCCGATTTGGGGATTCGTTGATCAAGGTAAAAGAGCAGCCCAAGATTAAATTGCCTTAAGGGGACTAAAGAAGAACTACTTTTAAAAAATCAGTAAAAAAGCTTTCGCAGTTTGCTCTTGTGCTTTCTCTCTGTCTTACAATTTCAAATCTCTCCTCCCAGTAGGCTTGTTTTTTCCCCTTATGAAATAGGGACATAAAAAACCCCCCCGTTCCTGCCCGCCCCCTCCCTAGTCCTCATTCTTTTATAACATGAGAGGAGGTGTCAAGCCTGCAGACCTCCGCATGTCGTTTTTTATCCCTCAGAGTGTCACTTCCCTCCACAAGTCATTGAACCAAAACACCACATTGCGTAAACGTTATAAATACAGCCTGAAATGATTAAACAAATGTGAGAAATGCAAACTACAAGCAGAGTGTAGAAGGCTGTGTCAAATGGATGTGTTATAGCTGGCAACTAAAGAGACTGAGTAATTGCCGAGATCCTTCACATAGAGCTGTCACTGGGAGAGAAGCAAAGAGGATCTCAGGCAGCCTCACACAGCTCAGAGGAAAGTGAGAGACGATGAGAACACAGACATAGACTGTCAACACCTAGCAGAGCTCAAGCAGCCTCACACAGTTTAGAGAGACGTAAGCAAAGAGAGAGCAGGACAACCATTCACAGCACAGAGGGTGTTATCCGCACAGGGGGCATGTCCCATCCAGGGGGTTGAACTAAATATCAGGCAACCAATCACAGGAAAGGTGTGGTCTGACCCCCCCAGCTGCAGTTTGAGATGTAGAACAATAGATTGCTCAAGATGCATACTAAATGTTTTGGGAATGCAAACCAATTGCAAAAGTGCTTATTTTTATGGTCCCCATCATTTCAAATATGATGTTTTGGAGCAAGAAAATCCTTTTAAAAGTCAGATATGCAATTACAGGTGTGGGGTTGCAAACAAGGTATTAGTAAACAAAGTAAGTCAATACTTGAGGTAGGTTAGCTCTGGTACTGCGTGATCACATGGGGACATATGGCGCAAGCGGGTCCCTGGTTCCTCCTGATATACTTAGAATAGTATGTAAAATGACAAAAAACAAAAGATTCTTGTATCACTACCGCTCCAGCAGTTTTTCTCTGGTGGGACCGGTAAGGAAAGACCAAAATCTTCCCTTTTGTAGCTCAACAAACATCCGCTATGTAGCGTACACCAGCTTCCAAACCAGATAGGGGGGAGTCCAGTCATAAAAATCTTTAGGAAAAAAGCTTTATTTGAAAAATATTTAAAATGTATGAAAACGTATGAAAATCGCTCATAGAAGAGGGTACATATTTAGAATGATGTGGATTCAGTGCCCATAACCACTCCGACGCGTTTCGAGAGAAACTCTCTTCCTCATGGCTACTGGGGTAGTGTGCTGTGCGGCGGTAACAACTATGTTTAAAGAGAACCTGTCACATAGATTATGCCCCCCTTGCTGAGGACAGCACAAGCTAGTGTCAGACCTGCTGTTTCCAGCGCTGTGTCCCTTATTCTGTAAGATGCTGTAGTTTTCGTGTATTTAATGCTCAGATCTGCAGTTTTCAGCCAGAAGAGTCATTCGAAGAGTCCTTCAAAGAGTCGTTTTTTTTCAAACCCGGCCAATCGGAGGCTAGCCCCACCCACCTCAACTGAGAAACCTATTACTTTGAATAGGTAGAAACATGTGAATAACTGTCAGTGGGCGGGGCTAGCCTTTGGTGGGTGGGGCTAACACCTGCTCATGAATAAGTTTTGAGGGGTAAATGCTCTAAAACTGCTGCATCTTAGAGAATTTTTTTTCAACCTTTTACATCTAACCAAGAGGTGGGATCCTTCTTTTTTGGTGTAAGTAAACTGAGAGATAATATAGAACTTAAATTTGGAGCCTTACGTGAGACAAATCTGACTTTATGCGTTAATATTTCTTTAACTGTTGGATTAATAAAAAGTAACGGTATATGTCTTTTTACAATTTTGACAATTTCAGTAAATTGCCTATTGTATCAAGTACTGAATGTTATATTACTAGAATTAGACTCTTTATTTTTCTTTCTAGTGCTTATGTCCAAAAGTGTTGTCCTCTCTATTTTGTTAATTTTCCTAACCACTGCATTAAGTGTAGCTTGTGTGTAACCTCTCTGTTTGAAATTGGCACATAATATTTTACAATGATTATCAAACTGCTTCCTGTCAGTACAATTTCTTTTAAGCTGGTACATTTCACCAACTGGCAAATTGTGCAGCACGTGTTTAGGATGACATGACGATGCTGCCAAAATACCGTGTTTCCCCGAAAGTAAGACAGCGTCATACATTCTTTTTACCCCTCAAAGTCCCACTATGTCTTACTTTCGGGGTATGTCTTATATTGGCAGGTATATGGCCCCATACGCAGGTAATAGGCAGGTATATGTCCCGCATAAGCAGATTATAGGCAGGTATATGGCCCCATAGGCAGGTATATGGCCCCATAGGCAGGTATAGGGCAGGCTGTAGGCAGGGTATAGGGCCGGCTGTAGGCAGGTATAGGCAGCTGTGGGCAGGTATAAGGCAGGTATAGGCAGCTGTAGGCAGGTATAGGAAATAATATCAAAATAAAAAAACAAACAATCACTTACCTGGATCCCCGCTGCTCCGTCTCCCGTGCGCGCTCCTGCATCTTCTCGGCATGGCGGGGTTGTCACAGGCCGCGCACCAGAGTGGGGACACACGGCCTGTGCCAGGGTCCTGACAGCCGCCAATTGCGGCCCGCCGGAGGCCACTGGGAGGGAGGTTCGCTCTGTGCCCCGTGGACCCTTCACCTATATCCTCCGGAGGAGTCGCATATGGGTGAAGGAATCGCGGACAGTGCCCGGGCCAGCCAGCCCCCGGACACTGTGCGCTACTCGGCCTTCGTTATATGCGCTCCCTGAGGAGCCGCATATACTGAAGCGTCCCGTCGGCGCCCGGGCCATGCAGCGCCGAGCGCGTCCGACAGTTCTACGTCTTTTTCGGGGGACGTCTTTCATTAGTCGACCTCCCTAAACCCCCCTTCGTCTTTCTATTGGGGTTCCTTTCTTCGGGGGCACGGTAGAATTTCTAGCGTAGATTTTTTTATCGGGAAAAAAAGAATTGGGCCCTGAATCCGACATGTGTCAAACCAAAAGTCATTGATGTGTGTTGTTTGTTACTAGTAAAACGAAGATTCATAGAATTATCGTTTTAAAAATTTACAAAAGGGAAAAACCCCAATCTTTGGTCCTTCCAGCGAAAAAATCGTCTTATATCTACAGACCAGAAGACGGGGTTTAAAAAAAATTTGGGTCACGAACAAATGGATTTCTTCAAAAGCAGCCATTTAATTCCCCGCTAGCGACGGGGAGAACCTGGCCCCCATCGAAGTCCCGAACTTCTGTAAAAAAAATTTACCATCAAACATAAAAAAATATAGTGTTTATGAGCATTAGTCAACTTTCGTCATGGGTCAATGTCGATACGTCAATTGCATGACGATTTCCCGATATCGTAATAAATTTTCGTGATGCCTTAAAATCTATGGGAGAGGAAAAACCTTCATTATTACACCCAAAAAGGGGTGGAGAAGCTGGAAATTTTAAAAATCCACAACAGCAAATGGTATGTTACATCTTAGGCAACCAATTGGGAACAAGAGTCACAGAAAAAAAATCACACACTATTCACTTCCCCGTCTTGTAAACCCCAGCATGACCCTTAAACCTGATGCCACGATTAAAAAATGCCAAAGCAGTATTATTTGAACCATCATTTTACCCTTGAACTGGGCATTGAAAATTCCCCCGTCCTGGAAGCAGCATGAAACCCTTAAACCTGTCTGACCCCCGATTAAAAAGTGCCGGAAAAAGGGTTTTAAACCACCTTTTAGTTGAAACTGGACATTGATTCCATATCCTGTCCCACAGCTTTGATCCTCAACCCTGCAGACCCACAGTTTAAAAAAAGTCCCGGAAAAAGGGTCTTTAAAACCCCATTTAGTTAAAAATGGACAGATATCTGTCCTGGGACAGCGACCCCCAAACCTGCATGCCCCCCCGTTTTAAAAAAAGTCCCGGAAAAAAAGGGCTTTAAAACCCCTTTTTAGTTTCCTGGTCTAGCTACCCCCTGTCCTGACCCCAAAAAGCATGGCCCCAAAAATCCCCATGACCACAGATTAAAGTGCTGAAAAAAAGGGTCTTTCAAATCCATTTTAGTTTCCTGGACTTGACTATTTGTGTCCTGTACCACAGTTGAACTTTAAAACCTTTGACCCACGATTAAAAATCCCGGAAAAAAGGAGTCTTTCAAACCCCAAAATTTTAGTTGAACGGACATAGATTCCCCTGCCCTGGGCCACAGCATGGCCCCAAAACGCTGACCCCCAGTTTTAAAAGTGCCGGAAAAAGGAGTTTTCAACCCCTTTGGATCTGGTTTTGGGGGCAGGAAAAGGGCCATGGTGGCGGAACCCATCTGTGTCCATCAGATGGAAAGGCAACATTTCCAACCCCAAAACCCTGGCAATGGACATTCAGGCTTTTGGCTTTGGGAGGGTTTGGGTTGAAGTGTTTCTTCTTTTTTACAAAACCGGGTTAGCAAAAGGCTGGTGCTAGTTGGGACGGTACGGCGTGCAGGTCGTCAAATGGGGGAAAGGAAAAGGGGGTTTTGGGATGGGTCTCTGGTGGTGTGGTGGTATGGGCGACGGTGGAGGCTGAAGTGAGGCTGACCTGATCATGACTTGAGGGAATGGGAGCTGGGGAAAACGCTTGGTGGTGGGGGAGGGGGGGAAAGGGAGCAGGGGTTTTGGGCAGGGGTTGGACCCCGGCATCGGTGTGGCCTTTTTTGGCCCAAAGTGTTCAACCCATTTAAAAAAACTCATGCATTCGCTCATGTTGGACATTTGGAGGGTTAAACCCCTAGATTCTTGCCTCTCTGATGCGTTTACGGAAAAAGGAGCTATGACATCATGGGAAAATTCAGGGGCTTGCCAAAAAAGGCCCGGGGTTTGAGAGGTCCGGGATTTTCGACGGCGAAAAGCGGGAAAGTGGTGTTTCGCTGATAGTGGGTGGTGGATTAATCTCGGGATTCTGCAAACCACCCTCCCCCTTTTTTTGGGCGGGACCCGTACAACCCCCATGTCTTCATTTTTGTCCAGTGATGAAGCGCTCGCAAGCAAAATTTCTGCAAAAGCCCCGTTGGTTCCGCTATGTCGTCATCATCAACACAGGGATTCTCGCCCTGACATTCTAAATCCAGGAGCTGCGGGCTCAAGCAACAGGCACTGAAAGGGGTTGCCAACCCCCCCGGGATTTTTCCCGATTGACCGGCTTCCTTCTCCTCTTGTTTGGCATCGGGAAAAATGGGCGTCAGAGCAAAAAAAATCATCCTTTTTGGGCCCTCTTGATTTTTAACGCCTTCGACCCCAACCGCATTTTGTTCAAGAGGTCCCCGAAAAGGGTTACCACGGGTGGGCCCGATTTGACTTTTGGGCTGCTTGCTTTTTGGGCGGATGCTGACGATGATGATGAGACATTTGTGGCCGGGGGGAGGAGAGGGGAAAGAGTGGATGAGGTTGCCTTAACCACTGAAGAACGTTTGGGCGACGCTGTTTTTACGGGAATTCACGGGCCCTTAAACACAGCGATGACAGGCCTGACAGCCCTGAAACCGCGTCGTGGCTTGCGTTTTGTGGCATGTAGGAGCCCCTTTCTTCGTACCTCTATGTCCTACCCCCCTCTTTGCTGCTTACCACCTGCATTTCGCCCCATTTTCAGAAAGATAAAATTTATGAGGTATGGAAGAGTTTTTGCAGTCTTTTTAAAAAAAGACGGCAAATCAAGTATTCTTAATCCCCTCAAATTTCCTCAGCAATTTGGGGTTTTGGAAACAGAATTTTTTTAGCGAATACTGTGAAATGCGGGGGGTGGGAATAACCGTAAGCAAGAAAAAATCAAAGTTTTTTTTTTTCAGTCCCGGGATTTACAACTGCCTTGGGGCTAGGAATTGATGTTTTCAACAAACTTCATACAATGCGCTATCTGCGCCAAATGAGATCACTGAGCGAAAAAATATTCAGAAATTCACGGTGAGAAATTGCTTTTTTTGCAGCAATGCAAAAGAGAACAGTTGCTAGAATTGTCGTACAACGTGGCTATTTGAAAAAAAAACTAGGGCCGCACCACGTGAATACGCTTTTTAAAAAATTATACGGTAACAAATGGGGGGTTTTTTCCCAATGAAATACCAAAAAGTAAATACGAAAAATTTTTGTATCAAATTTAAATAAAGGTGGGGTTTTTAACAAAATGGGCCGCACCCCAAAGTTAAAAAAAACATGGGGGGTTTTACACCTAGAAATACACCTGCAAATTTCTAGCGAATTTCTGTTCCTAATGTAAGTACAAGGTTGGTCTTTAAAAAAAAAAAAAAAGGCCTGCGCCAAAGTGAAAAAAACCAAATTAAATTGTGTAGGATAATAAAACGGTGTTTTTTTGCACCCATGAAATAAACCGGGGGGTAACTTGAAAAATTCGGTTTTCCCATTGTAAGTACAAAGTGGGGTTTAACAAAATGGGCTGCGCCCAAAATGAAAAAAACCTAATTTAATTGTTAGGTAATAAAAGGTGGGTTTTTTTACCCATGAATTCACTGCGGTGATAGAAAAGTTCTGATCCCAGTAAGTACAAAGTGGGTCTTTGCAAAATGGGCGCGCCAAAGTGAAAAAAGTTATTAAATTTTGTACCATAAAAATAGGGGTTTTTGCACCTTGAAAAACAAAAGCAATTTCTAGCAAATTTCTGTATGGTAATTTAAGTACAAAAATGGGTCTTTAACAAAAATGGCCTGCGCCCAAAGTGAAAAAAAAAAATTAATTTTTATCGGTAAAAAAGGTGGTTTTTTCACCTATGAAAAACACTGCGGTGACTAGAAAAAATTTCTGTATCATTGTAAGTACAAAGGGGGTCTTTGAACAAAATGGGCTGCACAAAAGTGAAAAAAAAAAACAATTAAATTGTGTACAGATAAAAAAAGGGGGTTTTTCACCCACAAATACACCGCAGTTATAGAAAAATTCGGATCCTAATAAAGCAGGGCACAAAAAAAGGTACTATTTCAACAAAAAAATGGTTTTAAAAAGTCTTTTTAATGCAGGTTCAAAGCAGTTGGATGCACAATATACACTCTCCTTTCAAAAGCCCGCCGCCCGTCTGTCTGTTTTTCGCCCGCCCTCCCCCCCCCCCCCCCCCGCCCCCCTGGCGGCTGTACGTGCTAGATGCTTCTTTTAAAGCCCCATACTAAATTAAACTGAAATTCTTAAACTACCTTGTTCTATGTTCACAGCTAAAAGCTATTGTCTGTGGAACAAAAAGAACTTGTGTGGCTGTATTGAGGAGAAAGTGGGCCGGTCCTGCCCAGAGACCCCTAACACATGTGTGAAAGGAGGGGTGTTCTATGTAAAAACGAGGTAGTGATTTTTCCAGCCAATGACAACCTGACTCCCAGTCCTTAAAGTCGCACACCCAAATCACCTGCTTAAATTTTTAAGCTGATTTGCTGGCCGCCAAATGACGAAAGCGCCGAAAAAAGGCCGATATTAAAAAGTTTAAGCCGGATTCCACCTAAAATTTTCCGGATCGGAAAAATTCCGATCAACATAAAAACCGCGCCCATTTAATTTTTTGATTTTTAAATTTCTCAACACTAATTATGAGTCAAAAGATAATCAACCGCTGTAAGATAATTCTTGTTTGTTCAGAAAATGAAGTATTTTTGATAAAAAAAGCCGTTAAAAACAAATTAAAGCTTGATCATGGGGATCGGGGGTACGGCTCTCCACGTAAAGGAACATTTCCCTTCAAAGGCCCTGGATTTGATCCCTCACAGAGACAAGCTGTTTAGTGTTCTGAGTATCCCTTTGGTTTTTAACAACATATGGTGAACTTTGGTATCGCCCCGTCCCCGTTGCTCATTAAATGAGCCTATCCCTGAGACGATGGGTCGAAAAGCTGGTAGAAATTTGTTTTTATGGATTTTTGGTACCGCATGGTATATGGGAATTATCGGATTGTCAGGTATCTGCCAACTTTTGTGTAAGTATTCCCTGTTGTACACCTGTCTGTAAAATTTTACTTAGAACTACACTGAACTTAGAAGTGGGATCTCTTTTTAGTGGGATATAAGTATTCTGATCGTCTAACACCTATAAATTACACATCCTGTATAATTCTGTATCCATTAATACGATCCCCCCTCCCTTATCCGCACTGCGTATTATTAAATCATGATTGTCCTGTAGCTCTCGTAGTGCTTGCTCTTCATTTTTGGATAAATTCTTATGTTTGGTAGATACAGTTTGAATGCTTTGTTCTTTTAATCTGACTAGATCTTCTTCCACCCTATCTTGAAATAAATCTAAAGTAAATGGCCTAGAATTGACTGGATAAACGTCAGGAGTTTTTAATGAAAAAAGATGATGAAGAGGACATGGAAGAATCACATTCCACTATGTTATTAGCTTCACTTTGTAGATCTGTGAGGGTAACAATACTTTTCAATTCCTGAAATAGTATGTGCCCCCGGGCAGACCGCCCCTAACTGGTACTCAGCACATGCTCTTATCCTAAGCCAGTCACACCACATCACGCCCCCTTACGCCCCTGGGATAGTCTGATGCCCTGTTCTCCCTGGGCCCAAGTGGCTTAATCTTCATAAACTAAGATGGGTCATAACTTTGCCCGTGAAGGTCATAGAAAGGCGTCTCTGCTACTATCGGACCCACTGGCTGTGCCCCAGCTACGTTCTGATACCAAACACGGTGCCAAGGTGCAGCATAATAGAGAAAGAGTAGGTGGAAGCGTAGTTGGGTCTTTGGCGGAAAGGTCAGGGCTGGCAGCAGGCAAAACATAAGCAGAACACTCGCAGACAGGACAGGGCAGGCAGCAGGCTGAGCATAGTCAAAAGCACAGGATCAGGTACCAGGAATAACAAACGTAGATAAAGTACAAAACTGACAGAACCACAATGGGCGCCACCAAGTTGGATTAGTGGTGAATAAACTGATGATAGTAGTTTGCGAGCCCCAAGAAACGTTGGGTAGTGAAGGACACTGTAGAACAACAAACAATTTTGTTGGATCCATCTGCAACCCTTGTCAGAGACAATTTTACCTAGGAAAGGCAGACTGGACTGCTCAGAAAGGCACTTTTCAAGTTTGGTGTCAAGACCATTTGCTTGTAGACATCTTGGTACCAATTGCACATGGTCGAGAAGGAACTTCATTTTGTAACGGTCTGGAGGTGGATCCTCTGGACCACCGCAGGCGATGGCATAAGCCCACACCAGGGAGTGGAATCTAAGTGGGACCCGGTATTCACCAGATCCCGCCGCAAAGCCGGATAGACTTGCTGCGGCGGGAGTCCACCAGGTCACTACCACTGGCGGGGCTTGCCTGCCGGTGGTGGCCAAGGCTAGGCAAGGTACAGAATCGGCAGTCAGGCTCGTAGTCGGGGACAGGCAAGAAGGTCAGGGGAGGCGGCTGAGGGTTTGTGAACGAAAGAACAGG
>JAODAL010075559.1:0-13946 GCA_025379985.1 Phyllomedusa bahiana
ATGGGGGTAGAGGAAGAGTGGTGTGGTATATTTATTTATATATATATATATTATATATAATATTATATATATTATTATATATAATATACACACCACTAAACTGTGTATAAAGTGCAGTGTGTATACTGCAGTGAATAAAATGCTATGTATGTATACTGTACTGTGTGTATATGGTGCAGCGTGAGTGAACAGTGTATTTCGTGTATATACTGCACTGTGTATAGTGCACACTGCTATATACACAAAAACACTACATACTTAAACTGCACTTTATACACATGTTGCCGTGAGTATATGTATATATAATGAGTGTACAGTGCACTACGTGCATATATACAGTTGTGCTCAAAAGTTTCCAGACCCCGGCAGAATTTTTGCTTTCTTGACCTGTTTTTAGAGAATATGATTGATAACACAGTCTCTACAAATCGGCACTTATCTGTATATAGATGTACTGTCAGGGGGGCAGGTTCATCCGAATTCTATATAAACCACACCATATTTATTTCACATGGCTGGACCATTGTAAACCTAGCACTTCTTACCCTTCGTCTCACCCTAATAGATTGTAAGCTCTTGCGAGCAGGGCCCTTACACTTTGTGTCTCATTTGTAAGTAGCTTTTCATTGTGTAATGTCTGTCTTTTTGTCTGTACCTACACCCTCTGTGGGTGCTGCGGAATATGTTGGCGCTATATAAATAAAGATTATTATTATTATAACACCGTAACTTTTCTCTCGCTCGTGGTCGGGTGAAGCCAGTTATTGTCAATCTACTGGGTTTTCTCTTTTTAAATCATAATAACAACCAAAAACCTCCAAATGACCCTGATGAGACGTTCCCATCCCCTGGTGACTTTGGGCTGATAACATGCACAGAAGGTGACACCAATGGGTTTGAATGGCTACTAAAGGTGACATCCTAACCTGTGAGCTGTTTGCTTGTAATCAGTGTGTGTGCATAAAAGATGAGTGAGTTTCTGGGATCCAGACTCTTGCATCTTTCCTGCAGCCACTGATGGTTCTGGATTGTGAGTCACAGGGAAAGCAAAAGAATTGTCAATGGATCTACGGGAAAAAGTGGCTGAGCTGTATAAAACAGGAAAGGGATCCAAACAGATCTCCGAGGAACTGATCATGTCAGTCAGCAGTGTTCAGACTGGGATTAACAACTGGAAAATCAGGGGCTCTGTAAGAACCAAACCACGGTCAGGGAGACCCCCACAAATCCCATCAGCTGAAATCCAGGACTCTCTGAGGACTCTCGGTGCGGCTGCTGCAAGATGCACAATAAGGAGGAACCTGAAGAAAAATGGGCACACGGTCGAGTCTCCAGAAGAAGCCACAAAGTATCTCACCTACAATACACCAAACAGCACAGAGACCAGCCTCAAAACTGCTGGAGCAAGGGCATTTGGATGAGATCAAAATCCAATTTTTGGGCGACAACCATACATGTTACATTTGGAGAGGTGTCAACAAGGCCTATGATGAAAGGAACCATTCCTACTGTGGAGCACGGAGGGGGAGCGCTGAGGTTTTGGGGATGTGTGAGCTACAAAGGCAGGAAACTTGGTCAAAGGTATCAGCAAATACTGGAGGTAAATCTGCTCTCATCAGCGCGGAAGCTGCGCATGGGACGTACCTGGATGTTCCAACATGACACCGATCCGAAACACAAGGCCAAGGCGACCGGTCATTGGCTACAGCAGAATAAGGTTCTGGAGGGGCCACCTCAGTGTCCTGACCTCAATATCATTGAGCCGCTCTGGGGAGATCTCAAGCAAAATGCAGCTCATGCAAGAGCCCAGGAATTTACAGGAAGAATGGGCAGCTTTACCATCTGGGAGAATAAAGAGCCTCATCCACAACTACCACAAAAGACTTCAAGCTGTCCCTGATGTTAGACGGGGAATACACGGGATTAAGGACTGGGGGATGGGAACGTCTGATCTCGGACATTTGGATGTTTTTGGTTGTTATTATGATTTAAAAAGAGAAAACACAGAAGTTTGACAATAAATGGCTTCAACCGACCACGAACCAAGAGCGTGAAAGAAGTTACTGTGTTATCATTCATACACACAATGCACTATATGTATGTATAGTGCAGTGTGTGTATATATATCGTGCACTATATATATAACGTGCAGTGTGTGTGTATATATATATTTATATATCTTGTGTAGTGTGTGAATATATAGATAGATATATATATCTATCTATATATACACACACACTGCACGATATATATATACACACTGCACGTTACATGTATACACACGGCACGATATATATATATATGCAGTGTGTATATATAAATTATATATATGTATATATGATCATAGTGTGTATCTATAAATTGTGCAGTGTATATATCTCGTGCAGTGTATGCATAAAGTGTGCAGTGTATATATCTCGTGCAGTGTATGCACAAATCGTACAGTGTGTATATATATCTCGTGCAGTGTATATATACACTGCACAAGACGTGTATATATGCAGACACTGCACAATATATATGTAAAAACACAGCGCAGTGTATATATGTTGTGTAGTGTATATAGTCTGTACGATATATATAAACAGTGCACGAAAGATACACACTGCATGATATATACACACTGTACAATTAATACACAATACAATTTATACACACACACTGCACGATATATACACACCCACACATATATATATATCGTACAGTGTGTGTATAAATCACAGTGTGTATATATATATATACCTATTTATATACACACTACACTATATATACACACATTGTACGATATATACACACTGAACATTTATATACACACTCCGCTATTTATACACACTGCACGATATATATTTATATACACACGCACACACTGCATGATATATACTCAAACTGCACAATTTATATATACACACTGCACAATATATACACACACTGCATGATATATATTATACACAGCACTATATATGTATACACTGCACGATTTATATATACACATTCAATGCACTATATATATATATATATATATATATACATACACACACACACACTGCACTATATATATACTGCAGGATTTATACACACTTCACAAGATATATATACACTGCACGATTTATATATACATACACTGCATGCTTTAATGCTTTATACACACTGCACGATATATAGACACATATATGTGTATTGTTCGTGTGTCTATATATATATCGTGCAGTGTGTACATAAATCGTGGTATGTGTACAAATCGTGCAGTGTGTATATACATAGTACAGAGTGTATAAATCGTGCAGTGTATGTATATAACTTGCAGTGTGTACATAGTTCTCTCGTGAAGTGTGTATATATCTTGTGCAATGTATATATACACTGCACAAGATATATATGTATACATACACACTGCACAAGTTATATGTATATATACACACTGCACTGTATATATACGGCAGTTTGTGTATATACACTGCATGAGATATATTGTGCAGTGTATGTGTATACATAATATATATGTGTGGGTGTGTATATATCGTGCAGTGTGTGTATAAATCGTGCTATATATGATATATATGTACATACACACTGCACAAGACATATGTATATATATATATATATACACACTGCACGTTATCTATACACACACTGCATGATATATATATTTATATAGCGCAATAAATCATAGTGTATAGTGTATAAATCATGGTGTGTGTGTGTGTATATATATATATATATATATATATAAATATTTACACACTGTACTATATATATATATATATATATATATATATATATAAAGTATATATATATATACACGACATGATTTATACACTCACACTAATATATATCGTAGTGTGTATAAATTGTACAGTGTGTCTATATAGTGCACTGTGTGTGCATATCAAGCAGTGTGTATATATAAATCGTGCAGTGTATATATATTTAGTGTAATGTGTAAATATAGACACATATATTGTGCAGTGTGTGCATATAAATCTATTGCAGTATGTATATATTGTGCAGTGAATATATATAGTGCAGTGTGTGTATATATATATTGTACAATGTGTGTGTATGTATATATTTATATATATTTATATATATATATATATATACACACACACACCATGATATATATACACACTGCACAAGATTTATATGCACACTGCACAATTATATATGTGGTGTTGTGTGTGTATATATTAATATATATTTATATATATACACATATATATATAACATATTATATATAACACAACATATTATATATATATATATATATATATTATATATTATATATTATATATATATATATATATATATATATATATATATATATATATAGTAAAAAAAAGTCCACGGCACTCCAAAATGCATTCAAGCAATAAGGTAGTTTATTCCTCCATGTTCAAAAGAGCGACGTTTCAGCTCCCTCACAGAGCCTTTGTCAAGCTCTGTGAGGGAGCTGAAACGTCGCTCTTTTGAACATGGAGGAATAAAACTACCTTATTGCTTGAATGCATTTTGGAGTGCCATGGACTTTTTTTACTCTGTATTTTGGAACTTCTTGTATCGGAAGCTTTTGCTGCTGGCACCCTCCTTCTAATTTTTCAAGTAGTTCTTTGGAGTGCTGCTATTCTTACATTATATATATATATAGTGCAGTGTGTGTATAAATAGTACAGTGTATATTTCTCATGCAGTGTGAAAACAAATATACAAAGGGAGAGTATATAGTCCAAAATTACAAAAATATCTTTATTTATACCATGATTAAAAATCACAACATTAAAAATGAGGCACATCCAAAGGGCATGTTCACACGGCGGTTTTGGCCGCGGCTCCCGCGGCCAAAACTCGTTGAGCCTCGCCGCAAAATCGCGTCTCCCGACGGGGGGTTGTGGCGCGGGCGCTGGGCGTGGTCTCGGCGTGGTTTGGGGCGCGGCTTGCGCCGAGGGTTTGCCCCCATGCAAATTAATAGCAGGGGGCAAACCGCGCCGCGAGCCGTGGCCCAGCCGCGCACCACCCGGGGCAGCACCGCGCGGCTGCCGTGCAGAGCACTCCCTGTCAAGAATTGACAGGAGAGTTCTCCACACGCGCGGGTTTGGCCGCGGACCCTGAAGCCGCGGCCAAAACCCGCAGCGTGTGAATATTAACGCGGTCTCCCACAGGAAACCATGTTAATAAACCGGGCGCGATTTTGGCCGCGGAAACCGTGTCGGAACACGCGGCCGAAACCGTGCCCCAATCCACCGTGTGAACAGGGCCGAAGTTCCCAATAAATGCAGGCATATAATAATCCACACAATACATAGTATATCCAGATGTAAATTCATTAAGAAGCTCAAAAGTACATATATATGCACATAGAAGTGGGTACCATAAGATACATGTATTACTCATAAATCATATATATTGCTATTAAAAGTTGTACCTATGCATCAGGATTACCAGCTCTAATGTGCACATGTATTGAACAAAAGTACATGATGTAAAGAGGAGATTCGTACGGTAAGAGGACCAAAGCCCACACCCCAAAGCAATATACTCTCCCTTTGTATATTTGTTTAAATCTGTGTATATCGAGAGGGGTCCTATTTGGAGAGGGGACGGTAACTTAAAAAGGTCCAACCATTTAGTAAAAGCTGGACTTATTTGTATATATATCATGCAGTGCGTATATATTGTGCAGTGTGTGTATATGTAGTGGTGTGTATATAAATAAGTATATATATATATATATATATATATATATCTATATACACACACAGTATGATATTTATATATTTGAGGGTGTGTGTGTATATAAAACATGCAGTGTGTGCTTAAATTGTAGAGTGTGTATTAATCGTGTAGTGTGTATATATCGTGGTGTGTATATATCATGCAGTGTGTATGTCGTGTGCACTGTGTGTATATATCTTGTGCACTGTATATATATATATATACTGCACGAGATACACACTGCAAATGATATGTACACTGCAGTGTGTATCATGCAGTGTGTCTATATATCATGTAGTGTGTATATAAATCGTGCAGTGTGCATAAATTTTACAGTGTGTCTGTATAGCGTGCAGTGTGTGCACTAACTGTACAGTGTGTATAAATCTTTCAGTGTGTGTCTATGAATCGTGCAATGTACATATATAGTGCAGTGTGTATGTATATATAAATCGTGCAGTGTGTATAAATCGTGCAGTGTATGTGTTTATAAATTGTGCAGTGTGTACATATATTTCGTGCAGTGTGTGTATATATCTTATGCAGTGTGTATATATCTTGTTCAGTGAATATATACACTGCACGAGATAGATATATAAATACACACTGCATGATATATATATGTGTATACATAACATGTAGTGTGTACATATATATAGTGAAGTGTGTGTATAAATCGTGCAGTGTGAACGTATATATCTTGTGCAGTGTATATATCATGCAGTGCGTGCATATAGTGCAGCGTGCGTGTATAAATCATAGTGTGTAGGTATGTATATATATTTATATACACACATATACACATGCTGTAATTATATATATATATATATATATATATATACACACACACCATGATTTATATATACACACTGTACAATATATCATACAGTGTTTGTATATTTATAGTGCAGTGTGTATATATATATATTGCAGTGTGTTTATAAATCGTACAGTGTGTCTATATATATTGTGCAGTGTGTGTATATAGTGCCGTTTGTATATAAATATATTGTGTAGTGAGTGTATATATAAATTGTGCAGTGTGTATTAATGGTGCAGTGTGTGTATAGCAATAAACAGAAAGATGCAGGCTCACCTGAGATTGGCAACGTCCTTATGAATTAGCGCAGATCTTCTCTCCGTTTCGTCTCACTCATACGGACCAAACCGCCGGCCTCGCGGTAATGCAATGCGAACACACAGGAAATCCGGTGACGTAGCTCAGAGAGTTACCGCCGCAAAAGATTCCAAGGTCCGTAGGTATTGAAAAACGTAAACTTTATTCTTCAGTTAAAAATGCTTGCAGGCACAAAGCAACAGGCCCCCCGATATGGCGAGCTTAACAGACTCGTTTCGAGTCATAGACTCTTGATCACTGCTATGTCTTTACGGGTAAGAGCCATCTTTAAAAACCCTTCTAAAACCAATAGCCACAAAGGGAAAGGTCACATGGTCTTAAATGACAAAACTGGGTCAATAAATATGGGCTTTTACTGCTGATAATATAGCAATGGATATTAAAATAGATAATAAGTAAACCACTATAAATATCCAAAAATGATAATATATAAGACAATAATGTACCCATTTATAAAAAATATAACAAATGTAATATATGTAATACCTTTTCCTAATGTAGTTACTATGTATTAATATGTTAATATATATACAGCATGTCAGTACGATAATTCAAAAAAGCCAAAATCAAGGAGCTTGAAATTTGGTGGGATAAACAAACATTAACCACGTATCTAGAAAAGCAAATTATCCCGAGAGGCTTACGCCTGAAAAAATTGCCGACATTTGATACAACTGAGGACTTTATGATAAGATGGAATCATGTCCTATCAGAGTGTTCCCTTGCCCTTATGAACTTAATAGTGGACTTTGAAACACAAAAAATACATGAAGTTGGAAAACAAATTAAAGACCTTGAGACCCAAATTGACGAATTTAAAGATATTGAAGAGTTTAATGCAGCACAAACACAACTAAAGGAAACCCTGGATACAGTAGAAAAATCCATTATGGAAAATAAAAAGAAAAAATATACTAGGGACATTGAGGATCATAGCACAAATAAAATCTATACATGGGCGAAGGTTGATTGTGACAGTGTACCTAGATCCGTTTTAAGAAAAAATTGGAGAAGGAATAGTAAAAGATCGGTTAGCTTTTCAGAGATTGACAGTGCTGATAGTATTAGCACAGACAATGAAGAGCAAGAACAAAGAAATGGTTCACAACAACCTCCTGCAAAAAATAAAGAGATGTCAAAAAACGGAAAAGGACAACAAAAAGGGGACAATACAGCAATACGGAAATCTACAAGGACATTTGCGCAATACAAACGGATTTACAAGTAAATAATGATGATTTGCAAGTTATTATTCTCACTCCCACAGTTTTAACACAGCCCCAATTGGAGGTGCTCAGCCAGGGCTTAAATTTTGCACCAAGATTTGATTTTAATTTGTTCAATACTATAATGGATGTCAATAAATTTGTAAGGCTACTTACAGTAAAAAAATATTTTTTCAACAGTGACAAAGAGAACACTGATATATAATCTAAGGGTAATCTAACATATAATGAGTTCCAAAATTTACACTTTAAAGAACAAGTAGCCTTGAAACAATTGCTAGAGCTGGAAAAAGAGACAGATATGGGGGCATTTGATTTAAAGGATAGAGGGTCCATAGTACAACAGAACACTCCCAACCCAGACTCTATCCCATTAAGACTAGGGTTCCTGTTTTAGAGATCTTCCAGAATATCATGGAACGGGATTTGGTAGCACTACACAATAAAAATCTAAAAAGGAAAAGAAAATATATGGATAGCAACTTAACGTGGTCCCAAATAAAAGCAATTAAGGAAATAAAAAATATCGATCATTTAATCATAAAAAAAGCCGATAAAGGGGGGGCAGTGCTAGTGATGGACATTGGTTTATATAGAAAACAAGCCTTAGAAATTTTAAACAATGACCATACATACCGCAAACTCACAGAGAACCCCACACGCAGCTTCCAGTTGGCATTAGAACGTCTCTTACAGGAAGGTTTGAGCCTTGGGGTCCTAAATGAAAAACAAAAAAAGTACATTTTGGGGGATGATCCCATCATCCCCATCTTTTATGGGGTCCCCAAGGTTCATAAAAACATCTTCCCACCCAATTTGCGTCCTATTATTTCTGGGAACAATTCCCTTAATGAGCGTCTCAGTACATGGATGGATAGTTATCTGCAACCTATAGTCCAAGGCTAACCGGGGTATATCAGGGATATTAAATCTCTCCTAAAAATTTCCATGGATCTAGCCTGGAAAGAGCACTATACTTGGGTTACATGTGACGTAGTGGGACTATATTCCTGTATAACCCATGAAGTAGCATTGATTGCACTTACTTCCTTTTTGAAGAATCACAGTGACTATGACATTAATCTGCAGGAATTTATCCTCATGGCTGTGGAATACCTCTTGAAAAGTAATTATTTCAAGTTTGAGGGCACACATTATTTACAACTAGAAGGGGCCCCTATGGGAGCCACCTTCTCACCATCTCTGGCCAACATCACCATGGCCTGGTGGGAACATTATTTCATCTATAATGAGAATAATCCTTTTTTGGACTGTATAGTGTGGTATGGGCACTACATCGACGACCTCCTGTTGGTGTGGGGTCGCGATGTGGCGCTCATACCGCGCTTTTTGGAATATATAAATTCCAATCCTTTTAATTTACAATTCACAGGTGACTGGAATAGATCTAGTGTTCCTTTTTTGGATGTGTGGCTCACTGGTAACAGTGAAACAGGTAAGATCACGTCTAACCTCTATCGGAAATCGAATGCAGGAAACACCATCCTCAGAGCTAACAGCTGTCATGCTGCTAGCACGGTTAAGGCCATCCCTTATGGGGAAATGATTAGGGCCAGACGTATATGTTCAGAGGAAGGAGATTTTAAGATGGCCGGTGAAACAATCGGACAAAGATGAATCAAAAGAGGATATAAAAGGGACGAGATAGATAAAGTGGGATCAAAAACACAAAAACAACTGCTGGAAACCACACAAAAAGAAACTAACATGGATAAACAGGGAGGATTGGAAAGAATTGCTTTTACCACCAAGTTCAGTAGAAATTACAACCAAATAAAGTCCATTTTTAAAAGAAACCTCAGTATACTAAGACACGATGAGACCCTTTCCACCATTTTGGATAAGGGGATACGTATAATACCCAAAAGGGGCCAGACTTTGGGAAACATCATTTCACCTAGTGTACATGTAAAACAAAATGCAAGTAGGGGAAAAGTATGGTTATCCCAAAAGGGATTTTTTAAATGTAGTGGATCCCGATGTGGAGTATGCAATCTATCTAAAAAAACCAGAGAATTTGAGGATAACAATAGACAACAAAAATATGTTGTAGGTCAACTCATCAATTGTGACAGTCACCACTGCATTTATATCATAGAATGCACACACTGCGATAAAAAATATGTGGGCAGCACGATAAGAAAAATAAAAACAAGGATAAGGGAACACATCACTAGCATACACAAACAGCAGCCCCAAATGTCAGAAGCGGCAAGACATTTTTTGGAATGCCACCAGAGGGATATAACAAGTTTGAAGTTTTATGTGATTGAACAAATACAATGCCCATATAGATGGGGGAATTGGACTAAGGTGCTAAGACAAAGGGAGGCACAATGGATCTTAAAACTGGGAACTAGAAGACCAGAGGGTTTGAATTATCGTACTGACATGCTGTATATATATTAACATATTAATACATAGTAACTACATTAGGAAAAGATATTACATATATTACATTTGTTATATTTTTTTATAAATGGGTACATTATTGTCTTATATATTATCATTTTTGGATATTTATAGTGGTTTACTTATTATCTATTTTAATATCCATTGCTATATTATCAGCAGTAAAAGCCCATATTTATTGACCCAGTTTTGTCATTTAAGACCATGTGACCTTTCCCTTTGTGGCTATTGGTTTTAGAAGGGTTTTTAAAGATGGCTCTTACCCGTAAAGACATAGCAGTGATCAAGAGTCTATGACTCGAAACGCGTCTGTTAAGCTCGCCATATCGGGGGGGCCTGTTGCTTTGTGCCTGCAAGCATTTTTAACTGAAGAATAAAGTTTAAATTTTTCAATACCTACGGACCTTGGAATCTTTTGCGGCGGTAACTCTCTGAGCTACATCACTGGATTTCCTGTGTGTTCGCAGTGTGTGTATATATAAATCCTGCATTGTGCGTATATATACACATATATATCGTGTATTGTGTATAGCAGGTAAAAGAAGAATCGACCCGGCGCTCGTGGAGGACGCAGTCCAGAAGAAATGCAGATGATGTTTGGTGTGTAATAAAGGGGTTATAAGCCGTCACAAAATGAAAAGCAATAGACACTAAAACATTTAAAACTTAACGTGTCTCGCACTGTATACCAGCGCTTCTTCAGAAGATAGGAACATAGGAATCTCTGGTGTGAGATTTTTAGATTTTTCCCCCCAATATCGTTATTTTAGTCTGAAAAGTAAAATAGGAACACATAAAACCTACAGACTATTTAAAAGAGATAATCACATGTCATTGGATAACACTTATGTCAATCAAGTATCATCATTGAACGAGCTATATACATGCACGATTTATAGACACTGCACGATATATACACTGCACAAGATATATACCCTGCAGTATGTATCATGCAGTGTGTATAAATAAATCGTGCAGTGTGTATATGTAGTGCAGTGTGTATAAATCGTGCAGTGTATATATATTCTGCAGTGTGTACATATATCTCGTGCAGTGTATATATCATGCAGCGTGTAGGTATATATTGTGCAGTATGTATATATCAATACTTACCTGGCAGGAGAGATCCAATGATCACCCAAGGAGGAACTCTGCTCTGACTGTGAGAGGACCCTGCAGCCCAGCAACAGAAGTCCTCCTGATAGAAGAAGAGGTATTCCTGTTGGAAGGAGCCAGGGCGCCCAACAACACTGAAGCCTCCAAGACCAAAGAGAGGCCCATGTGGCAGGCCATCCCTTGACCCCGCAGAACACCATCAAGTCATGCAGCACTCCGGCCCCGACAGCTTCCTCCTCGGCAC
The DNA here is from genome assembly GCA_025379985.1 of Phyllomedusa bahiana. NCBI lineage: Eukaryota > Metazoa > Chordata > Amphibia > Anura > Hylidae > Phyllomedusa > Phyllomedusa bahiana. Next base: position 11,867 of record JAODAL010075559.1, read on the forward strand.
AGGAGCTTGTCTGTGGTAGATTGCTAGTTGCAGATGGTACTTGAGCCCGTCAGGTTCATCATTGTGCCCGCTTCTCCTGTCATGGGCGGCTGCTTGGGGCGTCTCCAGGTTGGACCCAGCTGGCTACTTCTAGGGTGATAGTGTTAGGAGGTGATTTCAACTGTGCTATTGAGGAAGATGCCAGTTCCTTGGGTGGGATTATTGGGAGAGCTCCTGCCCTCACAACTGGGAAATGCCATGGTTCTACCTGGACGTCACCCGCTTTGTGAGGGAGCGCCATATGAAGGGGTTGAAGCCCGACCCATGGAAGTCCAAGGCTCCCAGATGCCACATCTTTGGTGGTTTGGAAAACTGTGACTTGGTGCAGGATCACCAACGGACACCAGGATATGTCATGGTTGGCCAGCTAGGGTGACTGCCCCTCAGCTCCTTCATGCACACCCCCAACCTGTTCCAAACACGGTATTGCCCATGGTGTCCCTTTGTGGAAGAGACCACTTATGACATCTTTTGGGAGTGCCCCTCTGCTCTGCGTTTGTTGGATGCCCAGGTTCACAAACTCAAAGACTCAGTGCCCAGGGAGAACCTGGCGCCCATGTCCATGCTCTGTGGCCTTTTCCCCAGAGTGTATACTGTTGAGGCCATCAAGCAGACATGGCGCCTCCTGATTTCAGGAACTCCAGGAATGGCCTCGTTTTGTGGAGGGAGAGGATGTTGCTGGTGGGTTGTCGCAGGTTGATCTACAGCTTGTTCACAGACTATAACATCCTAGATGGTGAGGATTGCTCCCTGTCCCCCTCCCCTGTCTGTGTCTTCAGGCCTGTGATCTCCCCTTTCCTTCTTTCCCCATCATAGGTTCATGCTTTATTTGCTGTAAAGTTAGATGTGTGAAGCTTTGCTGTGTTGTGATGTATTTAGATTATCCTGTGTGTCAAATGTACTAATGTATTCCGGCGCTGTGTGGTTAGCTATGTGCTTGTCTAGACGTTTGATTGGTGACCACATATCACTATGGGGGACTGTGTCCGAATGGAGGACCACGCTGGGGGTTCCATGTAAATGGGTATACGTGCTCTGCACCAATGTGTGGACACCCCCAGGATCAAAGCCAGGAGGGTTTAAGAGGATTTTGGAGTGAAAGTGCCCCAGGAGTGGTTACCCTGGGGTGTGGGACCCCACTTGAGGCATGGCACATTTGCAGGCACTTTAGTTTCCACTTTCCTTCCGGAGATGAAATAGAGGGATTTTTAAAAGTTCAAGTATCGTTGCGCACATTCACTTAGCTAATGTTCACTGTGTGTTGCTTGTGTGTCATGATTTTTGTGTCACAATATTTGTGGCCACCTGCATGGCTTCCCGGCTGAAGTATGGACGTGTCACCCATTTTGATGTACCTGGATCTCTTTCTGCTTCGGCAATGGAGGTCATGGTGTTTGTAACCTCGGGCAGGTGCCTCTCGGCCCTGCGTGGGAGCGTCCTGTTTGGGCGCTTTGACACGGTTAGTTTTTGACACTTTTTAATGCGTTTTTTTGTGCTGAAAGGCAAAAGAATTAATGCACAAAAAACGCACCAAAATCACACCGTGTGGAAGCCCCCCTAGGTTTGTGGGGGCCCATTACTTTCTAGTACGGGTCTGTGATAGACAGTATCCTAAATGCACTGTGTTTGTGTGGCAATGCTGCACTTATTTTGTGCATTTGGGTGGAGAAGCTGTAATAGGGATTTATAACCCCCCCCTGCTCTCTGAGCCGGAGTGCTCACGACACGCCCTTGCTCTCTGTACCGGAGTGCAAACGACACACCCCTGCTCTCTGTACCGGAGAGCTCACGACACGCCCCTGCTCTCTGTACCGGAGTGCTCACGACACGCCCCTGCTCTCTGTACCGGAGTGCTCACGACACGCCCCTGCTCTCTGTACTGGAGTGCTCACGACACGCCCCTGCTCTCTGTACCGGAGTGCTCACGACACGCCCCCGCTCCTGTACCGGAGTGCTACACAGCCCCCGCTCCGAACCGGAGGTACGACACGCCCCCGCTCTCGTACCGGAGTGCTCACGACACGCCCCTGCTCTCTGTACC
>JAODAL010075560.1:0-13945 GCA_025379985.1 Phyllomedusa bahiana
GGCTCGAAAACCGGGATGAAAGTTTTCCCGTCTCTGGCTGTCGTTCTAGTTTCTTAATGCAATTCGAATGTCATTTCCAATAGTATTTTATTGCGGCAGGAGCCTTTAATTACTTTTTTAAAAACGTTTGTTTTTAGGTTGGGAAATTTTCCATTAATTTTGAATTTTACGGATTTCAAAGCGGGTTTTTTCATAAAGCGCTGGGGAATGAAGGGTGGGGGGAAACCCCGGGAAACCTCACTCATTTGTTTTTAGGGTTCCGTTGCTCGTGTGGGGCAGGCGACAATAAACAACAATTAGAGTGTGAAGGGAGGAGTCCTCCCAAACCCGGGGTGTTAAAAAAAAACCCCAAACTAAACAATGATAGCATGGGTCACAGACCGGGTGAGGGGAACACCACGGGTTTTTCCGGAATGCAAACTCACATCCCTTTGGCACCACTTAGAGATTGCTCCCAATGAAAAATTTGACATCGGGCTAAAAAAAGATTATCAACTTGACAACTTATCCAGACCCTGCCCCCCCCCACTATTTTTCTGGTGCAGCCCCTTGTGTACATAATTACTTACCCCGAAATGATCCTGATTTTAACATCCTGTATTATACCCAGAGCTGAATCACTTTTTTTCTGCTGGTGCGGCCCACTTTTCCCTTCCCTTTTTAATTATCCGTACTGACCCTGATTTTCACCCCTGTATTATCCTCCAGAGCTGCACCCCCACTATTTCGGGGGGTGCAGTAAAGGGAAATACTTTACTTATCCTGTACTGTCCTATTAATCCGGATTATACCCCAAGAGCTGCCCCCCTCACTATTCTGCGGGTGCATGCCCCCTTTGGTTTTTTTTTTACTTTACTTACCCGAAACTGTCCTATTAAAACCCTGTATTATCCCCCGAGCTCACTCCTATTCTGGGGTTTCCTCACTGTGTAATACTTTACTTATCCTTTTTTAAAAAATGTTTCCTGAGTTACATCCTGATTTTTAACTCCTTGAAGCGGGGCCATTTTAAAACTTTTTTTTGCTGATTTTTTTTTTCTTTTTTCCCCAGTCATTTAAAACAAAAAATTACTTATCCGGGAAATGACCCTGAGTTCATCCTGTTTATACCCCAGACCTGCCTCACTATTCTGGTGCTGTCACTGTTTTAAATACTTTTCTTACCCTTTTACTGATCCTGATTTTTACATCCTGTATTTTTACTCCAGACTGCCTCACTATTCTGCGGGTGCAGACTGTGTACATACATTACTTTAAACTGATCCTTATTGATCCTGAGTTACATCCTGAAATTATCCCCCAAGAGCTGCCCCCCTCACTATTCTGCTGGTGCGGTCACTTTTACATACTTTAAATTTATCCGGGTACTGATCCTGAGTTAATCCTGAAATTAAACCCCAGGTTTCCCCTCACTTTTCTGTGGTGCAGTCCTTTTCCCATACATTACTTACCCTGTACTGATCCTGATTTTTGCCCAATAATATTTTTTTTATTAATTTTCCCCCTTCAAGAAGCCCCTGCACTCACTATTTGCTGGGGCAGTCACTGTGAAACATACATTATTTTACCCCTTTTACGGGACCCTAAATTTAAAACCCCTGTATTTTTACCCCAAAGAGCTCCTCATTTATTCGCGGGGTGCAGTCATTTGAAAACATACATTTTTTATCCTGTACTGATCCTGATTTAATTTCCTGTTTTAAAATTTCCAGAGCTGCCCCCCACTTTTTCCTGCTGGTCAGCCCATTTTCATACTTTATTTAATCCTGTACTGACCCCCGGGGTTACTTCCTGTATTATACTCCAGACTCCCTTTCCCCCTTTTCTGATGATTGAAAAAGGTACTGTCCATACATTTACTTTTTTTTTTCCTTTCCCTTAAAAATCCTAAACCCTAAAAACATGTATTTTTTTTAAAAAATCCTAAAAAATTTTAAAAACCTAAAAACAATAAAATTAAAAAATCCCCCAAAAAAAAAAAACAAAAAACCAAAAACCAAAAAAAAAATTTTTTTTTTTTCCTTTCTTTTTCCCAATCCCCCTTTTTTTTTTTTTCCTTTTTTTTTTTTTTTTGGCCCCTAAATGACCCCGCACCCCATCCCCCCCAGCAATTTTTGACGGGAGGGTCCTGAAATCAGTCCGGGTTTTTTTTTTTGGTTTTTTTTTTTTTTTTTTCCCCAAATGCCCCCAAAGGCCCTCTAAACCCAAAAACCCCCAAAAACCCCCCCCTTTTCCCCCCCCCAACCCAAATTTCTAAACCCCCCAACCCCCAAACAAAAATATATAATAAAACAAAAATACAAAACTACAAGAATATAAAAAATAAAATTTAAAAAAAACAAAAATATTCAGATTTTTTAGCCACCCCCCAAAACCCAAGTTCGGCACCTGCAAGCCCTATATCCCCCAACAGTAAAAACCAAAACAAAACAAAAACCCCTTACAGTGCAAAAAACACCCCCCAAACCGGGAAAGGGAGACGACAAGTTTGGGTACTCCAAAGGCAAAGCCCCTCCAATGGAAAGAGGCTCTACCTGCCCCCGACCTCTTACTCCAGAGAGCGCACCTTCCCACCGGGGTCCCCGAAATTTTTTTCCTAACCACCTCATCCGGGGGGGAGGATTTTCCCGTGCGTCGAAAATAAGCACCGCGCGGCCACGTTTTGAAAGGGCCCCACAAAGGGCTAATTAGAAATAAGGGGGTCCGGGTCCCAAACCTCCCAGGTGTCTAAATCCCTCCATAGGCCCATTCCCCCATAGGAGAGCCCCGGCCACCCGGGGCCACCCAATGGGGGCCCCCCACCCGGGTTTTGAAAAAACCTTTGTTTAAAAGGGGGAAAAATTAAAAGCGGGAAAAGGGGCCCCATGCTCTCCACGGGGCCACCGCACTCCTCGCAGGACCCCCCCGGGGCCCTCAGAGCTCCTACACTTCAGTTTGGCCCCTCCACACTTTTTCCCCTTGGGCAGCGCCAAGCCAAGTCCCAAAACTTCGAGGGGTTCCTAAATTAGAATTAAAAAAGTCGGAAAACCCAAAAACCCCCAAGATCCCGGTTTTGGGGCAGTCCCTGAGGGCCAGAGGTTTCTGGAAAGGGGTAACCCGGGAACCCCTTTTTTTAAAGGAATTTCCTCAACTGATCCTGTTTCCCCCCACACCCCCAGGGGGGGCCCCCCGACCGCCAAAAACCTTCGGGAACCCAGGGCAGCGTGGGGGGGGGAGATGCCCTTTGGGGCCCTGCGAAAGTCCTTCACTTCCCCCTCCTGTCCCCCAATTCCGGGAAAAAAGGGCCGAAACCACCCCCGGACAGGAGAATACCCCCGGAGGACCCCTCTTTTTCTGAGGTTTTCAGGGTTGGGATTTTAAAAAGGTTTTCAAAAGGGAAAACACCACGGGGTTTGGGGACCATCCCCAAACCCCTTTTCCTTTGTCCCCTTAGGGTAAGAAACCCTCCCTTTTGCTAGGTTCAGCCCTTTTCCCCCCCATAACATCTGGAAGAACAGACGGGAAAGACCCGAGTCCAAAAAAGGTTTCCCGGAAAGATGCACACCATGCCCAGAAACAACAGCAAAGGGAGCAGGTATGTTTTGTTAATTTTAAACCCCTTTTTCCCTGAGTGCAAAGCCCCCCCCCTTTCCCACTGACCCAAACCTTCTGAGCGGCAATCTTAACCCCTGCTGTCCCAGTTTTGAGTGGGGTAACCCCCTTTGGGCCCAAAATTTCAATGCCGAGAATTTTTGTTTGACTCCTGGGGCCTGGAAGGGTGCCCGGGGAGATCAAAACCAGAATCCCTTTCCTCCCAGCCAAAGGGGACTCTCACACTTACCCCATTTTGATCTTGGACCCAGATGACTCTGATTGCCTTTTACCTCGGGACAGCACCCACCCCGCCTCCCCCCCAAAAGGAAACGAAGAAGGGGTTTAAATTTTCTCAGGTAAGCCACCACCCTCAGAGGGGCCCCCGGGACCCGGCCCGGTCCACCCCCACCCCCGCCACTGGCCCCACAATCCACCTCCTAAGGAAAGGATCGTTTGCAAACACATACAGTAGCGGGCTGGGGGACAAACCCTTGGCGAACCCCGGGAACCCACCTAAAAAGGGGCCCCAAACCCAAAACCTTTTAACAAGGGGGAAACCTCCCCCCCGCGTAAAAAGGCCTTAACCCAAAATAAACAAACCCTCCCCGGAAAGGCCCCATATCTAAGGGGGGAAACGGCCCCAAGTATTTCGGGTTTAAAAACATATCAAAGGGTTTTTTGGCCTGATCCAAGGACAGCGGGTACCCCTTCCAGTGACCCCCCCTTCCCTGCTCCACAGTATCCGGAAAAGAGCACAGCACTAAACGTACTGCCCCTGGAACAGAGCAGTGCTGGGCTCCTGAAAGGAGCGGGGGGTGAAAAATTTCACCAACCGTTTAAAAAGCCCCTTTTGCCGAATCTTTCTGTCCACATTGAGCAGGGGCTATGGGACCCCCAAATTTCCCTAAATGGGGAAACGGGACCCTTTACCCTTTAAACAAAAGGGGGAAAAAGGGCTAAACCCCCCTCTTTGACTTTGGCAGAATTTTCTGCGGGAGACACTCTTTTATTACCTCATAAAGAGGGGACCGGGGTGCCCTTTAAAAGGTCTTAAAAAAACCGATGTTAAACCATCGGGTTTCCGGGGCGATTTTTTGGGGGGCAAACCCCCTCAACGCCAGGCTGATTTCCTTCTTTTAAAAAATCTTTCTATAAAAACTTCAAGAGGGGGGTCTACCCCCGGGTTTTCAGGAACAGTTTCAGCCAGGAAACCCGGACACCTACCCCGATCAAGACCCCCTCCTCCCCAATGAGATGTGAGTATTGGGATCTACAACCCCCCCAGGTTTCCCTGATCTAGCCCTTCTCAGGGACCCCGTACTATCAATCAGCCCCAAACACAATTTTTACTTTTCCCACTGCCATCTTGCAGTTTCTGTAAGGGGTGGGCAAAGCGGATTTCCCAAAATCCCCTTCAAAAACCAAAGATGCTGTCTTCTTAATGACACCTCATGAGCAAGGATTTTAAATCTGGAGTTCCCCTCGCGGCCCCCCCACCCCGAGAAAAAGCTTTCAGTTTCCCCTCAGCCCCTTTGGAAACCAAGGCGATCCCTGCTCGGGCCCCCTGAGGCCCCAGAGCTCCCGGAAAGAACTTGGCCACCCTTTTTTTAAAAACACCCTCCCCCATCACCCTTTAAACTACTGCACAGCCCCATCAATGGTCCTGGTTTGAAAAAAATCTAAAAGGGAAATGCCCTGATTTTCCGCTTTTTTCCAAGAGAGACGAATTGACCCTCCGGGAACCCTTTTTCCCCATAGGGGGGGAACATTCAGAGAAAAAAAAATTAAACTGGTCGGAAAAATTTCCCACCTCAACAGGGGAAAACCGCTGAAAAAGTTTGGCCTCCCCCTTTAAAAAAAAACCTGTCTATCCTAGACCAAAATTTACCCCTTTGATGGGTTTAACCCCGGTGGCCTGGGGGGCCCCGGATGTGGACACCACCAGGGGAGCCCCCCCCCCCAATAGTTTGGGCTTTTCCCAAACCCCGACGCTGTCTTTAAGTAAGTTTTTGTTTTTGGAACCCCCCCCTGTCCTGGGGCCTCGGGGGACATTTATTGAAGTCCCCTCCAAAGACCACCTCCCGACTTGTAAAAAGTTTAGGCTTAAATCCTCATAAAGAGACATTTCCCGGTCCCACGGGACTGGGCCCCATAATTTAAAACTAGACGAAGTTCCTTTTTCCCTTATGGGGACATCTAAGATCAAGCCCCTCCCATTTCAAATTTCCCAAATCCCCCGGGGCATTGAACCGGTGTTAAAAAAGTAGGCCCCACTCCCTATAGGGCCCCTGGGCTGCAAGAACCGGTAGGGGGGCTCCGCGGCGCCCCCCCTTTTTAGTTTTTAAATACGGCCGCTGAATCTGGCGGGCCCTGGCTCCGCGAAAAAGAATTCGGCGTCAAATCGGCCAAAAAAATTTCAAATGCCCCCAAACCGAGCCTTTATCTGACTTAATGCTGGCAACTTAAGGGATGCCAAGCGTCAGCGGAGTGGGGGTCGCCATCCGGGGTAAAGGGACTTAGACGGCTTTTTTTTTCCCCCCGCCCGTGCCATTCTCCACATCAACGAGGTTTGTCCCTTTTCAAGGGGCCAGATGTGTCCCTATCCCCCTTTCCCTCCTTGTCCCCTGGTTGCTAGGCCCGTCCCCCCCTGGGACATGTTTTCCCCCGCGGGAGGGATCGGGGCCCCCTGTAGGCCCCGATGTCACGCAGCTTCCGGAACCCTACCCCCTTTTCCCCCTCCTCCGATGAGGGGGGGATGTCACCAAAGGGGAAAAAAACCGGTTTTTTTGGGGAAACCCAAACAGAGGGGGGGGGGGGGGTTTTTACCTTCCCTTTTGGCCCTCTGGTGGGGTGGGAAAAAGGGTCTTTTAAACCCCTTTCTTTTTTCCCCCTTCCTCTCTTGCCATCTTCCTCTTTTCCCCCTCCATGCCAAGGGCCATGGGGGGGTTTTGGGGAGAGGGCCCCTTTTCTTTTTGGAGCCTCCAGATTTTCCCCATTCAGTTTTAAATATCCCTTTGGGGGGCCCCAGGGAGCATCCCGGCCCCGGAGCGGGGTCAGAGGTCACCCCAGGGGGTCCCCCTTTCCTGGGGCCCCAAAGGGTTTGCCCATCCCCCTCTCTTTGGCGCTTTTCCCCGACCCTTAGTTGGGAGGCGTCTTCTGCTTCCCCTTTTCCCCACTGGCCCCCCCACTCCTTCACCCCTGCCAGTCTCCCCCCCAGCAAAAACCAGCCTCATGGCTTTCTCCCCCCGGGGGGATTGACCATTGGCAAAGGGAAGTGGACAGCGGGGTGAACGGGGGTCCCCAAATTTGGCCCCATAAGTGCCCAAAGAATCTGTGCACAAGGGCCAGCAAAAGGGGACCTAAGGCCCCACAAAATGTGCACTTTCCCGCGCGGTGCAGCTTGGCCCCTGAAATGCCCTGGGGGTGCCCCCATCCCCTTGGGCAAGTTCGGGTGACCCTGGTAGAAAATTTTGGGGTGCGATCCCTTTTTGAGAAAGGGACAGATGGTATATGGGGAACCGTTTTTCCCCCGAAAAAACCCCAGCTTTAACAAAAAATGTCCCAAACCCCTGACCAGATGCCCCAAATTTTGTCCCTGTTTTTTTGAGGGGCAACCCCCCCCTTCCCCCTATCGGCCCAAACCCGTCATGTTTTCAATACAAGAGAGTGACTCGTTACGGTTAGAAAAGGTTTACCCTCTTCACGTTTTTCTGAGAGAAAAAACCGCCTGGCAGCCCAAAATCTTGCCAGCCGGGGTCTCCCTTTTCCAAAATCATGGTTCGAAAAGAAGAGCTTTAAGGCCCCCCCCCCGAACAAAACTGACATCGAACTCAAGGGGGCCCAAGGGGTGAATCAAGGCATAGATGGGCCGTTGGGCCCTTTAAGCCCCTCTTTAGCAGGAGCTCAAAACCAAACCCTTTTCCCTTGGTGGACATGTATCATTTCCAACCCCCCCTCAGAGGGGCTAAAATTCCCACGGGGGAAATACCCTGCCCCCGGGTGTCGGGAGGACCAGTGGGCTGCCCGCCCTTTGCCCGGGGAAAGGCCCAGAGGCCCTGCCTCTCTATCCAGAAAGGGTAGATCAACCCCTTACCCTCTACATTGAACGATCTCTCCCCCTCTCTTTAGAGCCTCCGAAGATGTCGTTGCAAAGAGCCGTCCCCGAGCCAAGGGGGGGACAAGGAGGGACCCCTCCCCCCAACCGCAAAATTACCTTTTAAATGCGTTTCAGGGCATGTCACAGCTGGGGGGCAACCCGGGCCAGCCCCCCCCCCTCCACATCCCCCATGACCCTTTTTCCACCCATTTTCCCTAGCATCCAAACCACCTTCATTAGTAAATCGTTGGGCCCCCCCTTCCTTCCCCAAACCCCCACCCCCCCTTCCAAGGCCCCCGATACATCAACAAAAAGGGTTTTCCCCCCCCACCTCCTCCCTCGTTCTCCCCCCATTCATTCCCCCACTCATAATGGCCGGACCCCGGGGAGTTTGGGGGCAAAACCCTAATGGTGGGTACCCACATCCCTGGGGGCCGGGGGGCCCGAGTGACCCCCCCAAACAGGGGCCCCAAACCCCCCTTTTGGACGGGGCCCGACACCCCGCTTACCCCGCTTAGGAAACCACTCCCCCCCTTTCCTTTACCCTCCGGGTTCATGGTAATTTTTTGGGCGCCGTGATCCAGTGTGAAAGGGTGCTGTTTCCTTTTTCCCGGCGCCGCCCTTGGACCAGCAGCACCAATACAAAACAAGGGTTTTTAAATCCAAGTCCCTTTTTTTGGGAGGCGGGAAACCCTCTCATTTCCCCCGGCTGGGGCCCCACTGCTTGGGGAATTCTGGGCCCCCCCGGGGCCCCCCCCGTCCCCCCCCGAAAGGGGCCCCCGGGGGCCCCCCCCTTTCCTTTCTGTCGGCCTTTTTGGGCCGGTACCGCGCCAGCTCCCCCCCTGCTATTTCAAACAGAGAAAAGAGCTCCCCGCCATGTTTTTTATACCTCCCTTCTCCCCCCCCCTCCGCCCGAGTCCACGCAGGCAAAGGGGTTGGGGGGTGAGAACGGGGTCAAAACGTGGGGGACCCCCGCGGCCCGACCCCGGGGGGGCCCAGGGAGGGGGGGATACACGAATTTTTCCCGCCCCTGGTTTCTTGGTCCCTTTTTAGTTTTTTTCTTACTGCCCCCCGGCGCCTCCTCCCGGCATTTTCATCTCCAAAAACACAAGTCCTGGGAAAAAGCATGGGGAATCCAGGAGTGGATCTGTGCCATTAGGGCCCCCCCCTCCCTCGCCCCTAAACCCCAAACCGCCAGGGGCGGGGATGGGGACATCGCTGCCTGCTGTGCAGGGCCCCCCTGTACGGCGCCTCCGGCAGGCCCAAAAAGGTTGGGTCCCGGGTGGTCACTCTTTATCATCCATGTCCCCCTCCACGGGAGGGTTCCCTTCCCCCCCCTGGTGCGGGCGGCAGCCCCACCGCCTTCCCCTTTCCTCCCCCCCCCCATTTTTTCCCGGGGAAGGGGGGCCTCATTTAAAAGTTTCTCCTTTTAAAGGGGGCCCCTTCTCTCCCCCCAGCATGGTTTTCCCTTCCTTTCCCGTTCAAATATATCCAAATGGGCTCTTAACCCGGCTTTTTCACCCCCTTTTTCTTTTTTTTGGGGGCCCCCCAAGTGGGCCCTCACACTGCGAAACTTTCCCCCCGGAGGTCCCCAGGGTCTTTGGCCCTTTGGGGGGCTTCTTACTCACGGGGGTGACACCCCTAACACGGGAACCCTACGTGGACACTGATTCCCCCCGGCCTCCCCCTGCCCCAGCCTTCCCCTCTAAAATCACCTCACCCCCCCCGAAAGGGGCCCCCCGGGGGCCCCACTCACCCGAGCTTCAAACAACAGGTCCCTTTTTTTGGGTGGGTGAAAAACCTTGCGGCTTTTTAAAAATCTTTCCCGACTCAGGGGCTACAGAAGCCAAAATTGCTGCGGCTTCCCCCAGTTTTTCTTACCCCCCGAGTCCTTTCCCTGTAGGGGGCCAAAAGCTGGTTTTTCCTGTCCCCCGGCCTAGCCCGAGACAGGAAGGGGGCTTTTTATTTGCTCACCATGCCCCAACTCACTTTCCCCGGGGAAGGGGGGAGCAGAAACCAGGAGAGGAACAAACACACACAGCCCCCGCCCAGCAGCACAACGCCCGCCCCCTCAGGGACACACCCACAATGATTTTGGGTGCACCCCGAAAGAGCTTTCACTCACTATTCTGCTGGTGCCCAATGGTAATACATTACTTATCCTTTTACTATTTCCCCCGTTACTTCCTGTATTTTAAATTTCCCGAACTGCATTTACTATTTTGCTGGTTTCAGTTACTTTTTTAAAATACATTTTTAATTATCCCCGTACTGATCCTGAATTACAAACCTGAAATTTTACCCAGGCTGCCTCACTATTCTTTCTGGTTTCATTATTTTTCCCGTTTTTACTGTCCCTTTCATTTTAAACCCTTTATTTCCGGGGAAACCCCGGAAAACCCGGGAAAATTAAAAAAATTGGCCGTTTGCCTTTTTAATTATTATTTTTCCCGAAAAAAACCCTTTTTGGGTTTTACTTTTCTCTTTTTGCAAAAATTAATTTTTTGTAAATTTCATTACTTTTCCTGTTTCTGCCCCATTACTTTTTTTTATTATCCCCCAGAGCTGCCTCACTTTTCTGCGGGGCAGTCACTGTGTACATAAAAATTACTTTTCCCGTAATGATCCTGGTTCCCCTTTTTTATTTTATTCCAGAACTGCGGGTCACTATTCTGTGGTGCAGTCACTGTGTACATTTCTTTTCTTATCCTGTACTGATCCTGAGTTCCCCCTTTATTATTACCAAAAGGGGGCACTCACTATTCCCGCTGGTGCTGTCACTTTTTACAAAACATTAATTATCCGTACTGATCCTGAGTTACATCCTGTTTTATTCCCCCAGAGCTGGTCCCCTATTTTTAAATGGGGCAGTCCCCTGTGTCATACAAATTTCTTTTTCTGTACTGATCCTGAGTTCATCCGTATTATACTCCAGAGCTGCGTCACTATTCTGCGGTGCAGTCACTGTGTTCCATTTCATTTACTGATCCTGAAATTACATCCCGTATTAAAAACCCCCAGAGGGTGCTACTATTTCTGCGGGCAAATCACTTTTACATACTTTTCTTATTCCCGTAAATGACCTTTTGGGTTTCTTTCCCCCCTTTTTACTCAGAGCTGCCTCCAAATATTTTTTGGGGCAGGGCACTGTGACATTTCATTTACTGATCCTGGTTTTCATCCTGTATTATCCCCAAGCTGCACTCACCCATTTTGCGGTGCAGTCAAATGTGTTCATACAAATTTTTAACCCCTTCTGACCCGAGTTTACATCCTGTTTTATCTCCCCGACTGGCCCCCACTATTCTGCTGGTGCAGTCCCCTGTACTTTCATTACTTATCCTGTACTGATCCTGAGTTACATCCTGTATTATACTGCAGAGCTGCACTCACTATTCTGCTGGTGCAGTCACTGTGTACATACATTACATTGCTTATCCTGCACTGATCCTGAGTTATATCCTGTATTATACTCCGGACCTGCACTCACTATTCTGCTGGTGCAGTCACTGTACATAAATTACTTATCCTGTACTGATCCTGAGTTACATCCTGTATTATACTGCAGAGCTGCACTCACTATTCTGCTGGAGCAGTCACTGTGTACATACATTACTTATCCTGTACTGATCCTGAGTTACATCCTGTGTTATACACCAGAGCGGCACTCACTATTCTGCTGGTGCAGTCACTGTGTACATACTTTACGTCTCCTGTACTGATCCTGTGTTACATCCTGTATTATACTCCAGAGCTGCACTCACTATTCTGCTGGAGCAGTCACTGTGTACATACATTACTTATTCTGTACTGATCTTGTGTTACTTTCAGAATTATACTCCAGAGATGCACTCACTTTTCTGCTGGCGGAGTCACTATATTAAGTAAAATACCATACAGCTTAAGAAACCAGGAAAACTTGGTCATTTCAACTACTCTCCCTTATAGAATTGATAGTCTAGATTTCTTACAGGTTCACTTACAGGTGCTGTAAGAGCAGTGACACTATAGATCTCGCTGCAACAAGAGGTTGTGATAGGGGATTCTTTACTGTAAGAGCAGTGACAATATAACGCTCACTACCACAAGAGGTTGTGATGGGGGATTCTTTACTGTAAGAGCAGTGACACTATCGAGCTTGCTGTCACAAGAGTTTTTTGATGATGGATTTTTACTGTAAGAGCGGTGACACTATAGAGTTTGTAGTAACAAAAGGTTGTGATGGGGGATTCTGCACTGTAAGAGCAGTGACACCATAGAACTCGCTGCAACAAGAGGTTGTGATGGGGGATTCTTTACTGTAAGAGCAGTGACACAGCTCACTTAGGATTTGATGATGGATTCTTTACTTTAAGAGCAGTGACAATATAGAGCTCACTGCCACAAGAGGTTGTAATGGGGGATTATTTGCTGTAAGAGCAGTGACACAGCTCACTTTGGTTTTGATGGATTCTTTACTTTAAGAGCAGTGACAATATAGAGCCACAAGAGGTTGTGATGGGGGATTCATTGAACCAGTTCAAGTTGAGAAGTATAATATCACAGGCTAAGGGGACTAGACTCTGCAGATAGGACATTGATCCAAGGATTATTCTTGCATATTTGGAGTTGGGGAGGAATTCTTCTTGTATGGGGACAATTAACATCCTACTCTGTAGTGGTGTTTGTTTTACCTTTTTCTGGATCAACATTGAAGAGCTATGGGTTGGCACTGATGGACTGTGCCTTTCTCCAACCTTATCTACTTTGCTACTATGTTCAGTAGCATCAGCACCTGCTGCAGGCCACAGTCTCACATTGCTTAGCATCCATTAGGTCAGTGAACGCAACGTAAAGCTTGGAGATGTAAAGCTCCCGAAGCCCAATGTAACAAGTACAAAAAGTGCAAAAAGTCGCCCAATTGCATAAACAAATTAAAATTAAAATTTTCAGCCAATTTTACACATTTTGACTATAACCCATCAATCATTAGTTTAATAGAGTCAATGTCCACATAATAAGCTTTTATCCCATAGGGGTTGATGCAGCTCGTGGTGGACAAGCAATGCCAAGAATGCTTCATGATGACATATGATGAAGCTGGGAATATTGGATGGTGAGAGCGACCACTCCCTGCTCTAAAAAAAACTTCTTCATGCTCATCATTAATCCACAACCCTATAGCTCCCCCCGGGCTCAATGAAATCAACCCGAGAGCAATTCGGGGGGCAGAGCCCCCCCTGAAAACCGAAACTCTGTAAAAAACCCGCACACTCCCGGGGCCCCAACTGGCCCGGCCACCCCTCCCCGAAATTTATGTTTTGTCTGACATCATCACACTAAATTTTTGAGTCAGTTCTGCATTTGGAAAAGGGTTCATATACTTGGGCCCCCTTGGAAGTGTGCTTGGGAGGCAGGTTAACACCTATAGAATTAACGATGCGCGGACTACAAATGATGATCCCATTTATACCACCCCACTGGAAACCAGCTACATCACCATAACGGAGGAGGCAGCGGGGGCACGGGATCTGTCCGATTAGAACATTCAATTGGAAAGTTCCCTTTAAAAAAGTTTCCAACAAAAAGGTAAGCCTAGTTTAGGGATATACCATACAAAACTTTTCTAGTGGCATAACTGTGTTCCCCAAATTTTTTCCCCCATAGCTCCCCCAAATAAGGGGTTCAAAGACGTGCACGCCTCTTTCCCCCCGCCAATGAGCACAACATGGGGGGAGGATATAAAGATGACTTCTTTACCCTGCAAGAACCTGGGAAAGATAACAAAAAAGTGCACAAAAAATGTGGCCATGCCCTGTCATTTCCGCCTAGACTACTGCAACCCCTTCTCTGTGGGCCTCCCAGCTAGCACCCCCCTCCCCTCCACCATCCTTAACTCTGCGCCCTTTTTAAACCCACCTCCCCCTTCCCCTACTCCCCCGCCTCTCCCTTGCCAATCCCCCTTTACTGGCTTCCATTGCCCACAAAACATTCAATTAACCTGACCACGCCTCCCGACCTCTCCCCCCCCAAACATCTTTCTCTAAACTCCCTACCTCCCCTCAGCAATCCCGCTCCTCCAGGACCCTTTTCCTCTGCTCTCCCCTTTCAGCTCCTCACAAACCGTCTCCAAACTTCTCCCGTGCTTCCCCCACACTCTGGGAAACCATGCCCCAAACTCAGACTCTCCCCACTTTCACTAAACCCCAACGTAACCTATAACCAACATTAAAAGTGTTGCACTACTCCCCCCCCAGGCCCCCTCTTTTCATTGGGCACACAGGGAGTTGGGGGCCC
>JAODAL010075561.1:0-13945 GCA_025379985.1 Phyllomedusa bahiana
CCTGTACTGGATAGATACCCAAACGTAGGTGAGTGATCTCGGGGCCTCTTATTATTCCATTTGCAATTCTGGCATGCCAAACAAGGAAAAGTGCCCTTCTTTGTGTGTTAAGAAGCTTGTTTTGATTTTTTCCTATCTAAATCCGAGTGAATTAATGATTGCCTATTGTTTTACCCTTCTGTTAAACAAACCTTGGAGTACCCTCGGAATATAAAACCATATTAGGGCCCATTTGTAGTACATGCCAGTCCTTGCAAATGGTTTTTCTTAATTAGATCTGAGTGACAATCGTAGACAGGGGAAAACCACATTTGACGGTGTCATCCCCAATTTTCTTTTTTCGTACGTCCTGTCTTGTGATTGGCCTATTTCTTCCCCAAACTTTGCTACCCTCCCCTCTACTATAACCCCTTCTACAAACTTCCTAGTGAGTCTATCCTTTTCTTGTTATTTTCCCTCATCAGAGGAACAGATCCACCTCAGGTGAATATATTGTCCCTTCGGGATGGCTTTCAATACGCTAGGGGCATGTTGACTTCTATTGTGGAGTAAATTATTTCGATCTGTTTCTTTTTGATATAGGGTGGTAATTAACTGTGCATTTTCAATCTTAACTTCCACATCAAGGGTTTAATTTTGGGCTCCCCTTTTTTGTTAAAAAGAAAAATTTTCCAAATAAAAGATTTTGGGGGCTCCCCGAAGTCCCAAAGTAGTAGCCACTACTGACGGGCCAGGGGCCGAGGGACCGGCCCGTAGGCCTGCAGGAGACACCATCCGGTGAGCCTCAGACTGCCTTGCGGAATACTGAGCAGGGCAAACAGCGGACGAGACCCTCACCTGAAGCGGAGCACCGCCGGGATCGTGAGAGCCGCAGGAGACCCAAGAGAGGGAGCTGAAGAAAAGCCCACAAACTCTTCCCACCACGAGGAACGGCTGAGAGCCATCTTGACGGGGGACAAAGGCGCGGAAGCTGCACAGCTAACGCAGAGGTCAGCAGCAGCCGCGAGAGACGACACAGCTACGGCGGTGATCATAGGAGGCGCGCACGCCGTAACCCTATCCAGCCGGGTGTCTCTCCAGCATACCTTCAGACGGGAGGGGACACAGTTCACCCCAGACGCGCCTTCATGATCGCGGTGTGTTGTGCTGGGGAGAGCGGGTCCCAGTTGATAACTGAGCGCGCCCTAGCAGCCCCTTTCTTGCTCTGGACTCCGCTTTAAGGGCAAGGACCTGGGGAGAGTTATTACACCCTGGCCACTGGGGATTTCCATTACCCGCCACAGAGGTGAGCCTGTTCTCTTTAGCGCCAGAGAGCATTTTCAAGTGGAGACAAGCAGCTCTGGACATTCTTGTCGGCCTGGACTAGCTATCGGTCCATCTAGCCACTGGCCCAGGGAGAATTGTGGGTATCAGTGACCAACGATTGCTGCATTTGTACCCACCCCAAGGGACATACTGCTACCCCATCAGGCCTACGATATTGATATCTGGGGACGCCATTGGAGGATAGAAACTGCAAATCTTAACCCCCTGCGGCTGCCCTGTCCTTTTCAGTCTTCTGATGTCACCTTGCTACTGAGAAGGAAGGGAGTGGTGATAGAGCAAGGACTGGACACAACTGACTACCATAGCTTGCCATAAACCTCCTGCTATCTTACCAGTATGGACAAAATAGCCCTTGCCTGTATCTGAACCCCCCAAATGCTGAACACCCCGCACCACAGGTGAAAGGGACGCACACCCTTGAACTGTTGCGCTGTTTATCACTCCCCCTGACCAGCGCAGGGGTTTACTGCTCTATTCAGGGCCTGCCACCACTCTACCGCAGCTGCACTGCAAAGGAGCAAAGGCTAAGAGACTGCCCCGCTCTCTTCTGGACCTGCTGTTCAGGGGCCACATCTGGCAGCCTCGGTGCACGCAGGACTTTGTGATTAAATAATAGAGACAGCTACGAGCGAATAGAGAGGACGCACTGCGTGTCCTCTAATATTATACCGGACTCCTTAACGTGTTGCCTCTTTTAGGGGTCCAAGGTGAGGAGTGATTAGACGCATTGGACACTCCCAGTTATCGGTGGTCCAGATAGTTTAAAGTTTATTTTGATCTGTCCATGTACTACAAACAAGATTGGTGTTGTTCTTCCTAATCACCACTAGAGGTCAGTGGGATACTACAGAAGGTAATTATTTCCAGAATGACTAGATTGGCAGCTTTGAAAGTTTCTGATATACATCAACAGCACTCACAGGCCTACTAGGGAGACAGTATGTAGACTGGGGTTTAGGGATCTCCATACAGCCTGAATATTTATCTTATCTACCCTTTAAATAGTATGTCATCTTAAATGGTAACGACTGATAGCACACTGACATATGGAAATTACGCTCTAAAGTTAAAATTTCCTCTGTTGCCTACCAAAATATTTCTCGCCAATTACTCACCTGTGAAAATCTTTCTCTTTTGAGCAGCCAGCTCATACATTCTCACGCAGGGCCGGGGGAGTATGGATAAGTTCTTACACAAAAACACACCGAAAAACACCACAAGTAGAGTTACCTGATCCTCGGCGCCCATACAATACAAAGCCTCACCCCAACAAAGTGCACAGCAATCAACGCGGGCACAAAACACACAGTTGGGAGCTCCAATAGCATCTACTATGGCACCAACGTCCCCTGCATGCCAGACTGAAGAGGGTGAGCTTACAGACCCCGGGTCACAAAATCTGGGCTGTGATGCAGGAGACACTCAGACCCAAGGTCTCTCTCTGGCACAGCAAGTTACTAGACTAATACTGCCAGTTTTAGACAGAAGGCTTGACCTTATACAGGCCTCAATAAATGCGGCCCTTTCTCAAATCACTGCTAATTCCCAAAAGATAGCTGACTTGAGCAGTTTCTGTAGAGGAAGATGTTGCAAGGATTGGGGATACCGTCACAACTAATGGCGCGTCCATAGAGGCCCTGCAGGCTAAATTAGAGGACCTGGAAAACAGGGACCGCCGTAACAACCTGCGGTTTGTTGGCATCCCTGAACTAGTTTCCCCTGATCAGTTGGCGATGTATCTTGTCAAAGATTTGGCACCTGCCTTGGAGCTGGAGCTTCCACAGGACCCTCTGATTATTGAAAGGGTTCACAGGCTTAGGGCGGGAAGAGAACAGGGAGGGAGACCCAGGCCAGTCATAGCACGCTTCCACAATTGGACCGTTAAGGAACAGTTCCTGCGGGCTTACCGACAGAAGCGGGAGGTGCAGGTCAAGGGGGAACGTATACTGATTTTCCAGGATTTCTCGACCCAGGTGTCCCGTAAGAGGAAAGCCTTTCATATGGTTTGTAAACATTTACACGACCACAAAGTTCGATTTCAACTAGCTTACCCTGCGAAATTAAGGGTACATGAAAACGGGCAGGTACACACATATGACTTGCCGGAGGAAGCGGCCAGATATTTTTTGCCAAGGGTGGATTAGCGAAGACATTAAAGTTTAGAGTCTAGAGAAGAAAAGTTTAGAGTAGGTTTTAAAACTTACCCTGATGTGTAATTGTGAATGTTACCCGAATATAGCGAGTAATACAAAATGGTAAAGTTCAACAAACACAGCAAGTAGAGGCTGTATGGGAATTTTAGGTTGCCATGTTGGCAATTATGACTAACTGATTACTATTGTTTCTGTTTATACGATGGGTGGTATCTGGGTTTGGGTTAGGAATGTTCTGCCCGGGTCTCTCCTCCCGTATGGTGGCGACCTGCCGCCCCTCCTTCTATTACTAGGGACCAGGGTGCTCGCTGGGACATCATGGTCTACCATCTCTCTAACTGCTCACTAGGTAATGTCCCCCCTTTAGGGATACAGGATGAGCAGTGCTATAATAAATGAGGACAAGGAGGGTATACCCCCTACACTAAACATCGTCTCGTGGAATGTGGCTGGGCTGAATAAACCCGAAAAACACAGGAAGGTTCTCTCACAGCTCAAAAAACTGAAGGCAGACATCATCTGCCTGCAGGAAACCCACTGGAAGACGGATACCTATGTCCATATGCGGGCACCATGGTTGGATACTCCAGTGGCAGCCACTTATAAAACCAAATCGAGGGGAGTGGCCATTTACTTCAGAAAAGGGCTGGTTCAAGACATAGTGGATCAGCACATAGATGAGGAAGGTCGTTTTATCTATCTCAAAATACAGGTAGCTCACAAGTTTTACACCATATTCAATCTCTATGCGCCAAATCAACCGAATGATACCTTTTTTGCGGAGGTTGTTGGGTTTTTGCTCCAGAGGGGCCACACAAACTTGATAATACTAGGTGATTACAATTTAGCACCAAATCCTAAATGGGACAGGTCTGGTTCTACCTTAGAGAGAGATGCTACACACCCATCAATACTCTTGTTAACTGATACTTTAGAAATCTTTGACCACTGGAGGGCTGCCAATCCGACCGACAAGACCTTCACATTCTACTCGGCGGCACACGACACCTTTTCGCGCATTGACTTAGCGATGGTGTCGGTCTCTCTGAGTTCGGATGTGGTTAGGTCGGACATTCAACCGATAACTATATCGGATCATGCACCTATAATGTTGACCCTTAGCAGACCTGACTTCCCCCACAATGCCAAGATGTGGAGATTTCCTAGTTATCTATATGACTCTGAGGAATTCGGTGACTTTCTGACATTCAACCGATAACTATATCGGATCATGCACCTATAATGTTGACCCTTAGCAGACCTGACTTCCCCCACAATGCCAAGATGTGGAGATTTCTTAGTTATCTATATGACTCTGAGGAATTCTGTGACTTTCTGCGCACCCACTGGAAACAATATTTGAAAGACAACGATGTGCCCTTACTGTGGATGGCAGCAAAGGCTGTGCTGAGGGGCGACGTTATCGGTTATGTCAGCGCAAAGCGTAAAGCATCAAACGAAAAATTTAAGATGCTGCATGCCAGGTTGAGAGCTGCCCAGGATGCATTTATGACCTCTGCTACTCCACAAACGAAAGAACATTACAGGGAAGCCAGAGATCCGCTGGAGACGTTCTTGCATGGACAGGCCCGTGTGGCATGTTAAGGCGGTACAGAATAAATTTTACCGGTGGGGTGGAAGACAAGGCGCGCTTCTGGCTAGAGTGACAAAATCATGGAAAGCACAGCGACCCATAGTGTCGATTAAGTGCCCAGGCTCCAATCGTATACTTAGAGAGGCAAAAGCTATAGAAGCAGCATTTGTGGATTATTATGAGGAATTATATCGGGCAGGTTTGGTGAGAGTTCTTTTGGCAATGACAGGGAGTCGCAATGGGCTCTCCTGTCGCGCCCAGTTTGGCGAATATCTATATGGAAACTTTTGAAACTGAACATGTCGTCCACAGCCGCTGGAGCCGACACTTCAAGCTTTGGCTCAGGTATGTGGATGACGTGTTCATGTTATGGTGTGGTAGTGAAGATGAACTGGATAAGTTCGTCTCATTTAAAAACTCTATTCATCCTTTGATTGAATTTTTTTTGACAAAAAGCCGAGCCAACATTAGCTTTCTTGATGTGGAAGTTAAGATTGAAAATGCACAGTTAATTACCACCCTATATCAAAAAGAAACAGATCGAAAAAATTTACTCCACAATAGAAGTCAACATGCCCCTAGCGTATTGAAAGCCATCCCGAAGGGACAATATATGCGCCTGAGGTGGATCTGTTCCTCTGATGAGGAATATAACAAGAATAAGGATAGACTCACTAGGAAGTTTGTAGAAAGGGGTTATAGTAGAGGGGAGGTTAGCAAAGTTGGTGAAGAAATAGGCCAACTCACAAGACAGGACGTACGAAAAAAGAAAATCGGGGATGACAGCCGTCAACTGTGGTTTTCCACTGTCTACGATTGTCACTCAGATCTAATTAAGAAAACCATTTACAAGGACTGGCATGTACTACAAAGTGACTCTAAGTATGGTTATATATTCCGAGATACTCCAAGGTTTGTTTAACAGAAGGGTAAAACAATAGGCAATCATATAATTCACTCGGATTTAGATAGGAAAAAATCAAAACAAATGCTTCTTAACACACAAAAGAAGGGCACTTTTCCTTGTTTGGCATGCCAGAATTGCAATGGAATAATAAGAGGCCCTGAGATCACTCACCCTACGTTAGGGTATTCTATCCCAGTACGAGGCTTTTTCACCTGCACTACCAAGAATGCGATATATTTGTTAAAGTGCCCATGTGGCAAGTGCTACGTAGGACAAACCTCTAGAATGGTCCGCATTAGGCTTAACGAACATAAATCCCAGATTCGATTATATAAATCGAAATGTGACCAGCAGGAGAGTAAGAAAGAGGGTGGACAATGTAAATTCACAGAATCCACCGTAGCTAGGCATTTGTATTAGAATGGCCACCAAGTGACTTACCTTAGATGGTGTATCTTGGAGACAATTGAAGCAAACGATCAAGAACAACTTACCCTACGGCTGCTGCAACGTGAGGTATTTTGGATCCATAAGTTGGACTTTCTGGCACCTAAGGGGCTTAATGAAGAGTGTTTTTGGAATGTATTTTTGTAGAGAGCGATATCTGTGTTGCCCAGATGCGTTAGGATCTATTCCGTCTATTAAATGTTAGAAAAATTAGCCAATAATGTAGGTGATAGAGAGGTTAACAATCCGCCCATAAGATGTAAATAAAGAATAAAAAATATAAAATATATGAGCAGGAAAAATTAAAACATTTATATAGACGGAATACTTTTGGTTTTAGCTGGATTTAAATGTTGGTGATAATGTTTTGTGCATCTAGTTATTTGTCTAGTTAAATTTGTATAATGTACTATATTGTATTGTGATAATGAGCTTCATGTTACAATTATAAATAGCTGCTACCGTGTATCCGATTCACGCTTGAGAAAGGGGGCGTGCCTTCCCTCGAAACATCACGTGTTTAGCATTCTGGGTAACACAGACTACCGCTTGGCCGTTCCGCTACCTGAGCATACAGACCATGAGATGTTGGCGTCTGGAGTTTGTCTGTGATGCTAGCAATCTACCATTGGATTACAGGTTTTTTTATTGCCGTTTGAATATTTATAAGAAAGATTTGATTACCTATGGACTATTTGCTGTCTGCATATATGTTTATATTAAAGAAGCATAAAGTTTAAAAGCCACTTTTTTTGCTGGTGTACGACACACTGTTCTATGAGGATTGTTCACATGGGGCAGGTGGGGTCCTGCCTGATGTCGTTACACTGAAGGTTTATATTAAAAGTGCATGATATATATAAAGGGCGACATGTATGATCAGGTTTTTCGCCCGTTTTCTGGCGTATACTGCGCCTCCCGGCCCGAATCCCGCTGTCGGACGCGGGGATTCAGTGTTAGGCGCAGTGTTCGCCACTTTCAGCTGCGCCCCGCATGAAGGGGCGGGCAGTGGGCGCGGTGTGGGCGCGGGGTAGGCGCTCCGGGGGCGGGACGCGGCGCGCTCGTATACTCCGAGGCATGTACGATGGCGAGTCGGCAAAGCGAGGCGCAGTGCAGCGCTCGGCAGCTCCGACAGGCAGACCAGGTTTTTTTTGGTCTAAATGCTCCAGCAGAGGCAAAGTGAAGCAGGATCCGAACATGCGAGGAAACAGATAGAAGATCGCGACAGAAATCTCGGCGCTCCGCTCCGTGCAGCAGGAGTGTGATTCCGAAAAAATCGCCTTTATAAAGGCGGAAAAAATCAACATAAATAAAAAAAAAAAAATCACTTTCCAAAACTCTAGAACGGCGCAATATCAAGAATTATGATATTGTAAATTGCCGGGAAATACAGTAAATTCAAATTCTGAAAAACCTAATATCTCATTTGGATCCAATAAAACCGGCCAATACAGAAAGAGCGACTAGTGAAACCATTTAAACCAATCAATGGGGAAGGATTGACCAATCAGAATCCACGGCGGGATAATTCAAAATACAGTAAAAAGACAGAAAAGAGCTGATGGGCTGAGCTAGCGGGGACTTGGCTATCCCAGCCAATCAGAGCGCGAGCTACTTCTCCCATTATAGTCTATGGAGAGATGGGCGCAATGCAATCTCGGCTCTCAGCGCCGTGCGGCATGGAGTATTAATCAAAAAATTATTTTTATTAAATGTAAAACATTATCAGATAAAGAGCCGAACCCTTCTTTACAAATAAAGCAGTTAAAATCCCGAACAACGCGTTTGTCGCCGAGACCGGCGCTACATAGGGAATTGCAATAGAGAGAATTGCCGGGAAATACAGTAATTCAAATTGTTTAAGCTATTCTCATTGGTCGGCAGAAGCCAGCCAATCAGAATAGGAGCGACAAAGACCCATTATATCCTATGGAGAAGTTTGGACCAATCAGAATAGGAGCGACAGTGGCCCATTCTAACCTATGAAGGAGTATTAACCAATCAGAATAGGAGCGACAAAGTCCCATTATATCCTATGGAGGAGAATTGACCAATCAGAATAGGAGCGACAATGTCCCATTATATCCTATGGAGAAAAATTGACCAATCATATTCAAAGGCGGGACAGTTCAAAATACAGTAAAAATGCAGAAACGAGCTGATTGGTTGAAGCGGCGGGGGCTCGTCCAGCTTAGCCAATCAGAGCGCGAGCTACTTTCTCATAGAGTTCTATGGGGAAAAGAAATTCTGAGCGCGCTCTGTGATTGGCTAAGTTAAAAGAGGCGCCGTTATTTGGACCAATGGGAGAGCGAGCGACGCTCCTATGGGTTTTCTAATGCAATCTGAAATAAAACTGTACATGGCCGAAATCAAATGATAAGACTACAGAAGTTGTCCCGATGTGTATATAAAACGAATAATAATATGGGGGTAACGAAAAAAAAATATTAAATCAATAAAATCATGTTTATTTCTTTATTTTCGTTGCACCCATACTATTGATCCTTGGCTAACGAAAATAAAGAAATAAACATGATTTTATTGATTTAATATTTTTTTTTTTCGTTACCCTCATATTATTATTCGTTTTATATATTTTTCTCCATAGGATATAATGGGACATTGTCGCTCCTATTCTGATTGGCTGGTTTATGCCGACCAATGAGAATAGCTTAAACAATTTGAATTACTGTATTTCCCGGCGATTCTCTCTATTGCAATTCCCTATGTAGCGCCGGTCTCGGCGACAAACGCGTTGTTCGGGTTTTTAACTGCTTTATTTGTAAAGAAGGGTTCTGCTCTTTATCTGATCATGTATTACACTTAATAAAAATATTTTTTTATTCATACTTCATGCCGCACGGCGCTGAGCGCCGAGATTTCAGAGTGCCCATCTCTCCATAGACTATAATGAGAGAAGTAGCTCGCGCTCTGATTGGCTGGGATATCCAAGTCACCGCTAGCTCAGCCATTCAGCTCTTTTCTGTCTTTTTACTGTATTTTGAACTGTCCCGTCTTTGATTTTGATTGGTCCAAACTTCTCCATAGGATACAATGGGACTTTGTCGCTCCTATTCTGATTGGTTAATACTCCTTCATAGGTTAGAATGGGCCTCTGTCGCTCCAATTCTGATTGGCTGAGCTAGCCGAACCCCCGCTAACTCAGCCAATCACCTCTTTTCAGCATTTTTACAGTATTTTAAACTGTCCCGCCGTGGATTCTGATTGGTCTAAACTTCTCCATAGGCGACAATGGGTCTCTGTCGCTCCTATTCTGATTGGCTGAGCTAGCCAAGTCCCCGGTAGCTTAACCAATCAGCTCTTTTCAGCATTTTTACTGTATTTTGAACTATCCCGCCGTGGATTCTGATTGTTCTAAACTTCCCCATAGGTTTTAATGGTTCACTGTCGCTCCTATTCTGATTGGCCGGTTTATGCCGACCAATCAGAATAGCTTTCTGAATTTGAATTACTGTATTTCCCGGCAATTTCCAATATCCTAATTCTTGAATTAGGATATTGGAAAGTGATTTTGTTTTATGTATTTTTTATTTTTTAGGTTTCAGCTCTTTTCCTGAGAATGTTGAACGCCTTTATAAAGGCGATTTTTGATTCATACTCCGCACCGACATGTGGAATGATTTCTCACTGTTCCAGCCTGCCTCGCATCGGAACTGTTTTTCGGCGCAGCCCCGCACGGCGCCTAAATTCCGCACTGCGCCCATGTCCCCGCACTGTGCCCCACACACACTGGCGAGGTGCGGCGGACATTTCCCCGCATGTATGAGTGCACTACCTCCGGCGCCGAATCATAGGCGCAGCCCCGCACTGCGCCTAAAACACTGGCGAGGCGCGGCGGACTTTTCCCCGCATGTATGAGTGCACTACCTCCGGCGCCGAATCATAGGCGCAGCCCCGCACTGCGCCTCGGACCCGCACTGCGCCTAAAACACTGGCGAGGCGCGGCGGACTTTACATGCTATGTATGAGCGCGCCCCGGCCCCGACATAAATCAGGCGCAGATTCCGCCGGAAAACTGGCGGAAAGGTGCGCCCCGACCCGTCGGGATTCATACATGTGACCCAAAGTCTTTTAGTCGCCCCACATACAGGTTATTTCATGGGCAAAGAATTTTTAAAAATACATCAAAGTTCGCTGATGGGGAGCACAGTTTTTGGAATTGAGAAAATATCCATGAATACTAGGAAAGGCGACTTCACCAAAATTATGTCCAGAGCTGAGACTAAATGGAGTTTACATTTTTTTTATTGGAGGTAAATTCAAGAAATCCAAAACAGTCATTAAATGGATACAAAGACTCTTCCCACAATTCAGCCTTTGGTAACATTAGGAAATACACAGGTCACAAATGGTGGACACATAACAGATACTGAGAAGGTGTAAATTAGTACCTCCAGATTCTCTATAGAGACAAAGAATAGGTAACACGATTCATAGGTGGGATGGAGACTATACCAAGCAGGAACAGAGCAGATTCCTGGCCTACTGGGCATTGGACGGGCTAAAGCTGAGGCTACAGCAAGGACATTAGACCAGAAGGCACATAGTAATGGGCAAGACCAGAATATGTGGAATAGAGATCCATGATACCACACGATCTCCAGCAGTAGGGAGAGGAATTTGGGTAAATTTTACTAAGATGGGCAGGGGTATAGTACCACCGAGCTAAGAGCTTCAGGTATTGTTCCATAAAACTGGAGCTTGCAGATGCTTTATGTGCACAGTATTTTTTTTTCTCTTTTGAGTCAGAAAAAATCCTTCTCCCGATTTAGTTTGTTAATCGTTTGGATAAATTGGAGGTTTTGGTGAGAAGATCAGATAACATTCTTGTTCCTTTATGATATCTCAGGAGAGAGTCTTGGCAGATATTTAAAACAGGAGTCAGAACCTCAAATTTCCTTTCAAGAGCCTCTTTCAGAAAATGAGTTACTTGTAGATATCTAAAGTGATCGGACAATGGAATTATATATTTCTCAACCAATTTGTGGAAAGGGATTAATTCCAGACAATGGTAGAGGTCCTCAATGGAAGCAATGCCTAATGTCATCCATTGAGTCAAATGTTAGGGAAGCTTCTGGACAAAGCTAGAAGAGGAATGGAAAGTGACGAAGAAATGATCCTAAGGAAGTTAGTAGGAGCTAGCTCTCTCCAGTATCGGAGTGTGACTTGAACAGGAGGTGAGCCATCAGTGGCCAAGGGATAACGACACAGGGCCAGAGAAAGGGAAGGTCATGAAAAGCAGGCTCTATGAAGGCCCACAGTTTGTCACTTGGTGGTGCTCTCCATGCCTGGCTGGTGGAGGCTCTGGGATCAGAGATTGGTTCTTACCTTGTGGGTTTGAGGGAATTAACCAGTGGGGAGGCTAGGCTTGAAGTCCTTGTCTCCCCCTTCACCCATATTTTCCCCACCCTTGGTTGAACTTGATGGACATGTGTCTTTTTTTCAACCGTACTATGTAACTATGTGATCATGAAAAAGGCTTCTCTCCTGCATGAGTTATCTCATGTGTAACGAGATGTGCTTTATTTGTAAAAGATTTCCCACATTCTGAACATGAAAAGGGCTTCTCCCCGGTGTGAATTCTCTTATGTCTTACCAGACTTGATATCCGGGAAAAATATTTCCCACATTCTTCACATAAAAAAGGCTTCTCTCCTGTATGAATTCTCTCATGTGTGACAAGACTTGCTTTATTAGTAAACGATGTCCCGCACTGTGAACATGCAAAGGGCTTCTCTCCTGTGTGAATTCTCTCATGTGTAAACAGACTTGATATCCGGGTAAAAGATGTCTCACATTGTGAACATGAAAAAGGCTTCTCTCCTGTGTGAATCCTCACATGTGTAACAAGACTTGATTTCTCTGTAAAAGATTTCCCACATTCTGAACATGAAAAGGGCTTCTCCCCTGTGTGAAATCTTGTATGTCTAACCAAACTTGATATCCGGGTAAAAGATTTCCCACATTCTGAACATGAAAAAGGCTTCTCTCCTGTGTGAATTCTCTCATGTGTAACCAGATTTGATTTAGTTGTAAAAGATTTCCCACATTCTGAACATGAAAAGGGCTTCTCTCCTGTGTGAATTCTCTTATGTGTAACCAGATTTGATATTCGGGTAAAAGATTTCCCACATTCTGAACATAAATATGGCTTCTCCCCGGTGTGAATTATTCTGTGAGTAACAAGGCTTGAGCGTTTTCCAAACAGTTTACCACACTGACCACATGGAAAGCTTTTTCCCTCTTTTTGGCCTGTACTTGTGGTAACCATCTGTGGTCGGTCAGGCGATGGTTCCTCATTATTGGAGGGATTATTGGACAGGTCTGTATTGTGATGTCCTGGATGTACATTCAGGGTAGTGTGCTTTTCTCCTGAAGAGTGCTGTATGATATCTTCTTCTACTTTATAATATAGTGAGGACATGCAGTTTCCTTCAAAGATCTTACAGAATTGTTCTGTTAAATTAAAAATATTTGTATTATTATTTTTTCTTTCAAACCAAGAAGATAAACATTTTAAACATTGCTTTTAGGCTGGGAAAACCCATGCAGTTTTTATTAAGTTATTTTGGGCAAAGCCAGAAATGGGTCAAGCAGGACCACTTACTATGACCACTTCCTACTTCTGACATCACATAGCTCATGCAGGAATTCCCTGTGGTGAGCTGGCTTGCTAGGTATATAAGGTGTGATAGGCTGTCTGCACATATATTTCTCATTGCTGTTATGACTATAAGGGGTGATTTATGACACAAAACCAAACAGTCCTGCATTTGGACCCTGGAGCAGATAGATATCACTGCACCTCTGCTAACCCTACTGTGTATGGGCCACGGAGCAGACAGATGTCATCACACCTTTGCTAGCCCTACGATGTTTGGGGCCCAAAAACAGATGGAAGTCACTGCAGCTCTGTGAACGCTACAGCATATGGGATCCCACAGCTGGCAGATGTCAACACATGCCCACTAACAAAGGAGAAAAAGTCTGCAGAAAAAGCTTCAGTCTTCCTATGAGAATCGGAATTGCCCTCTGCCGATTGGCAAAGGGTTTTTTTACTCTGAGGAGTCACGGTTTCCGCTTCATGGAACGGCTGGATACTGGCATGTCAGGTGAGAAACATCAGGATAAAAACACCCTGCAGCCATTGCTGGAAGAACACGAGCTGGTGATAGCAGCATTATGGTCAGTGGAAAGTTTCCCGGCATTTTCTGAGCCACTCATTGATGTGGAAGGTGTCCTCACCCAATTTGGGTGTAAATCCATCCTTGCACATAATGGATTGTCTCCCCTGGGGCGGATGGGATCATCCAGCAAGAAAAGCAACATATTACACAGCTAGAAATGTCCGACATGAGTTGAAGGAGCTTGACCAAGACTTCAAAGTACTACTCTGGTCCTTAATTCCCCAGACCCCAATTGAGCATGTCTGAGGGTCCCTGGCTGTTCGTCTATGGCCCCTCCAGTAGCTGTGGGATGTAGTCAGCTCCAACCCTG
>JAODAL010075562.1:0-13944 GCA_025379985.1 Phyllomedusa bahiana
AAAAATTTTAAAATTCCTTTGCTTTAAATTTGGCTACCAAAAAAAAAATTTAAAATTTTTTGGGGGTTAAAAAAACGGTTTTTTTTTGTCAGCCAAACCCCAAAAAAACCTTTTTAACCCCCCGGTGTAAATTGCGCCAAAAAAATTGACCCCCCCAAACAAGTAGCGTTTACAAATTGCCTGTTTTCCCCGCCACCAACAAAAAGATACTTGTAATTTCCTTTTGCTTGTGAATAGCTACCAAAAAAAAATATATAAAATTTGGGGGTTGAAAAAAGGGTTTTTTTTTGTCAGCACACCACAAAACAACGCTTTAAATTAACCCCTGGAGTAAATTGCCCCAAAGAATTGAGCCGCCCCAAAATAGTACGTGTTTTCAATTGCGGTTTTCTCGCCACACAACAAGATCATTGTAATTAGCCTTTTCTTGTGAAAAGCTACCCCAAAAAAAAAAATAAATTTGGGGGTTGAAAAAAAACGGTTTATTTTTGTCAGCACACCAGCAAAACAAACCCTTTAAATTTAACCCCTGGAGTAAATTGCGCCAAAGAATTGAGCCGCACAAACTTAGCGTGTTAAATTGCTGTTTTCTTTTTACGCCACCAACAAAGAAATTTTAATTAGCCTTTGAGGAATTGGGTACCAAAAAAAAAAATAAATTTTTGGCTTAAAAAGAAGTTTATTTTTGTCACCCCCCAGCAAAACAACGCTTAATTAACCCCTGGGGTAAATTGCGCCAAAATTGAGCCGCACAAACTAGTTTACGTGTTACAATTGCGTTTTTTCTACGCCCCCAAACAAGAGATACAGTTGTAATTTGCTTTGCTTGTGAATAGGGTACCAAAAAAAAAATTTTATATTTGGCGTTGAAAAAACGGTTTATTTTTGTACACACCAGCAAAAAAAACGCTTTTTTTTAATTAAACCCCGGATGTAAATTGCGCCAAAGATTGAGCCGCACAAACTAGTAGCGTGTTACAATGCGTGTTTTCTACCCACACAACAAGAGATACGTTGAATTAGCCTTTTTCTTTGGGGTTTTTTGGGTACCCAAAAAAAAAATAAAATTTTTGGGGAGAAAAAAAAACGGTTTTTTTTGTACACACCCGAAAAAAAACCTTAATTAACCCCTGGATGTAAATTTTCGCCCAAAAAATTGAGACCACAAACTATGTAGGTGTTACAATTGCGATGTTTTCTACGCCACACAACAAGAGATACAGTTTGTTAATTAGCCATTGCTTGTGAATAGGCTACCACAAAAAAAATATATATATCTTGGCGTTGAAAAAAGGGGATGGTTATTTTGTCAGCACACCAGCAAAAAACAACAGCTAATTAACCCCTGGATGTGAAATTGCGCAATAGAATTCACAGTCCAAAAATGATGTGGTATTTGTATTGTAAAAACGCTGTTCTTTAAATGAATACACCAGAACTGGCTAGATCCCACTTGGATATTGAATGTATATTGCAGCAGCAGTGACGCACACTGGATTTCAGATCCAATACCCCAAAAAATCAGAACATAGAACAATCCAGCGAACAGATTCACCTCTGAGACAAGCAGAAACACCCCACAGAAATCTAGCTGTATAACAAACAGTTCTTCAGAAAGCGCTATCACCGCAGCAGCACCTTCCCTGTCAGTACAGTGGAGAAGGAGTGTGAGCTCCCCTGCGCGCGCTCGGTCTTATATAGATGCGGTGGACGTCCACAGAATCCCGCCGGCCCTCTGATTGGCTCATCTCTGCACATGTCATCGCAGGCTATGCCCTTCTTCCTCCAGAGTGCTTTGCCCCACCAGTAGCGCCATGTGCTCGCAGCCAATTTATCAATCAAAAGCACACTTCGTTTTCACGACCGAGTACCTCCAGAAGTACGAACTTCGTTTCCGAACCGCAGTTTTTCCTGAAATTCTAACGAATTCCACTTCGTTAGAATCAATTCGCCCATCTCTAGCCATGATGCCCTAGAGAAGAGGCCATACAGCCTGACGTGACACCGGAGCTACAGGCTTATGCTGTCCTTAATACCAGATAAATATGACAAAACCGCCATGGCACAGGACTCAAGAATGCAATGCGCCAAGATCTGAGAGTATGAAATCTTATATCAATGTCCTCCAAAACAGGGTCCAGTACCATGAACGGTTCCGGACGTCAGTCCAACACTCCTATTGTAGATCAACAATCCACAGAAATGCATCAGAAGTTTCTCCATCAAAGCCTTCATAGATCATCCTAGATACTTAGAAAATAGAAATAGACGCAATAACATCAAAACGAGGGTTGCCTGAGTCATCACAGCACAAAAACTGCCTCCAAACACTTAACAAATCTTTAACACCTTGTGGGAAAGAAGAACAGATTCCTATAGAGTTAGATAGAGCTCACCGAGCCTTTAAAGCGTCAGAACTCAACCCAGAGGACACAGCGTCCGCGGATGTTATATCCGAGTACACCATTTCTGGTAAAAGAATCCATCATGAAAAAAAGCAAGTTTCTCACAGAACTTGACATGGGAGGGAGACAAGATTGAATTCTATCCTGACCTTACCAGGCGCACCCTCCGATTAAGGCAGACCCTCAAGCCACTGTTAATCTTCCTACAAAACCACCATATCCCATACAGATGGGGTTTTCCGTTCTCATACATGTGCGCAGAGGCGAGTAGAGGAGTTTGTGTTGCGCAGCAACCCTGCAGACCTGCCAATTTTTCTTCATGACTTTAGATTGTTCGACAGTCTCTATACCAGAATGTGAATCTATGTTCATTCAACATCCCGCTCCACATAGTGCGACACAGCTACATGGAAGATTACCTAAACCAGCAGGGAAAGGCTAAACCGCAGTGAGACCCCGAAAGAATCCCAAGGAACACAACCCACAATGAGGCATCAGTCGAGCTCGTACCAAAGCACTCTCTCCATACTCAGAACTGCAAACCCAGCCCCATAAAGACCCTCTTCCTATGAGATCTAAGGGAAAATGTCCCAATACGAACAACTAAGGAAGTAATCCTGTCCAGATATAGTTTTTCACGAAATGTAACCCGAACAGCGACCACTCCCTGCGCCCTCTTCCCCTCCTTCCTACTCTCCTACCCTCTTATAATCTTTCCCCCCACCCGCCTTGTCCCCCCCCTTCCCCTCCACCCCCTTTTTTTTTGGTCTCCTCCCTTTACTCCATCTCCCTCCCTCCTGACCGCCTTGCTGTTTCGGTGATTATTTTCTCCCCAACAGATTTTTCATTCTAGGATTCTAAATGTGCCAATGGATGTATGATTCCTGTATGGTTTACAGTTTGATGCCTTGCAATCCCAAAAGATGGGGATTCGAATTTTGCCCTCCTTCCCCGTTACAGGTATCTGCGTCACAGTCCCCACATAGGAACGGTATAAGGCATATTTTGCCTAGTCGTAGCAGCTCCTATCGCTGCAACAACAAGTTTTGTGATGCATACAAAAGTTCTATGGCTTTGTTATTTCTGTTACTAAGAACAGTGATGTCTCTATTTATGTAACGAAAATTGCTGGAGATGTGTGGAAGAGGGGACCGATGATATAAGGATAGCAGGTGATCTAGGACACAACATGAAGTCGTCTCAGAGTCCCCCCCACCCCCCTCATCCTTTAATGTGAAAGGTTCAACACACCGGAGAAGATATTCTAAGATATTAATATAATATCAACAGATCTAAAACACAAATCTCTGTGTATAACAGGAGGACTCATTTCTGTAGAGGTCAGTTTGACCTAAAATGAGAGAGTACTGACCCTGCATTTTGCCAACATCAGTAGTGCCCATTAATAAGTCAAAGGGGGTGGGCGATTCCCTCTTTCAAAGATCACTAACCGCACAAAATTCTCAGAGACACGATCTGATGAAAAGAAGCGACGTTTTGTCTTTGTACGTGCAGCGTGCGGGCACGTCTAACACAAATGCAAAATAATGCCCAAAACCAAGGCCAATTGACGTTCTTGGACACCTCAGAACACTTGATGAACTAACGCCTTTGCACAGGGACATTAGTGACTGTGGTGACTTCACTTTGCCCTGCACCCAGAACCCACGGGTCGATACATCCAAGAAAATCAGCATTTCCCCTGAATAAATTTAAATAAATATTAAAACGAACTCCAAAATATGCAGCTATGGCTATGTCTTGAGGCGTATAATGGGGGCGCCCCGACTGAATAGAGACTATACCTTTTTCCACTAGCCTTCAAAGAAGCAATAGTCGGATTGACTATATCTTTCTACACCATTAACCAACTTCCCCTCAGTCCAGGCAGTCTCTATTATAATATCCTTCTGTCAGATCACGCCCCAGTCCACTGTGATATATTGCGGTAGCGCCATATCCTTCCCAGCCTTGTTTGCCAACTCGTGTATGCACAATAGTCATACTTAACGATGCTCTTGCATTCAGATTTAACGCAAACAGCCCGGCACTTTGTGGATGTTCACTCGCACCGATGGCTCTTCATCACAGACCCAATGGATGGCATAAAATGTGTGCTGAGAGGAATCCTAATAAAACACAGAGCCATATTAAAACGAGAAGCATCGACAAAAATGGTCAATATGTTCACAAGCTTGGGAATCCTTGAGACGACACATAAGGCCTCGCAGCCGAGTCGGTCCTGAGGGAGCTAACCCCCTGCGACACGACAACCTTCCACGCTGTGAACATAAAACTACTCGGTTACAAACAAATCTGTTCTAATTACTATTATGAATGGAGCAACAAACCAAGCAGAAATGTTAGCAATAGCAATCAGAGACAAAGGCCTCATGTATATTCCAGCGATTAGGGAACAAGGCTGGCAGGGTGGAGCATCAAACTACAAACATACTTGGATAGGCTTCCGAGCCTATACCATGAACTATATAAGCTCCCAAAAACGGGCTCCTTTCCCATCTCTTCGAGAAGGTATCTCCAGTATACTGCCCTCCCCACTGACTCTAAGGAAAGGCTCACAGCTGCCATGGAAGCAACCCTTCTCACAGTAGGAACAGACATCGCCTATAACTTCCCCTATCCCTCCCTTCGGGAAGTGTCCCGGCCAGACAGGGGTTTCACCGTGCAAAATTCTACAAAACACTAAAGGGATGAGGTTCCACTAATGCCGCTTCTGAACTGCCTTCAACTCAATTGTCCTCGTTCTAGTCCCTTACACGGCACA
Source organism: Phyllomedusa bahiana (assembly GCA_025379985.1). Lineage (NCBI taxonomy): Eukaryota > Metazoa > Chordata > Amphibia > Anura > Hylidae > Phyllomedusa > Phyllomedusa bahiana. Next base: position 5,191 of record JAODAL010075562.1, read on the forward strand.
CTTCCTGTCAAGCCTATATCCAGTCGTTCCGAAAGAGGGAAGAGGACCCCCTGTTGTGTTCAAGCTACAGACCAATGTCTCTTTTATATACTCGACACCAATTATTCAGCTAAGTTATTGTCTGTGCGCTTGAACTCTATACAGGGGACCCGAATAAACAGATCAGTGGGTTTATGTCCCCCAGTCCCGTAAGCACGGACAATACTCTTTAAAACATCTCCCTTAAAGCAACCAGGCGAGAACTGGGTGGGCACGTGCCCTGTCATGCGCTATCGGTAGAACCCCCTGCCGAAAAGGCATTTGTTAGAGTCGAGTGGGATCCCATTTCATGAAGGGGCGCTGTCGCAGATAGGGTATCGGTCCCATCAAGCCTTCCAACGAATTCATGGCGCTAAAAAAAGAGTATACCAAATGCAAAAATCAGGATCAATGGATCCCTATCAGCCCCGTTGACTATTGGCAAAGGCACCAGGCCAGGGTTTCCTCCGTCTCTCCCATCCTCTATGTCATCATAAAGGAACACCTCCTTCAAGCTAAGACAAAATCCAGAATGAGAACAGGGCATTGAGGCAAAAGGTCAAAACTTATAAGTGTGCAGCTTATGTCTGACTCACGACCTGTTGTTGTTTTGTTACACAGCCTGCAAGCGTCCCTAGCCCGTTCATATGTCGATTCTTGAACAGTTCGGTAAACTTTCTAACTTTAAGGTAAATTTCAACAAATGCACATGCTATGATCATTAGTCTTAGTGAGACAACCGTGCGAGGCATGAATAATAATTTCCCCTATCACTGGGCGCAGCCGTCCTTGAAGTATTTAGGGAACCATATTCCCATCGGATTCTACCCAGCTTTACGATCTGAATTATATCTCTAATTATAAACATTACATGCAGACTTATCTCATTGGGACAGACGGGAGTTCTCTTGCTGGGAAACGGTAAACATAATAAAAATGACGACCTTGCCCATAATCCTCTACCTGTCCAGACCATCCCTATTCTCTTGCCAGAACGTTTTTCGTCTAGTGAACAAGTGCCCTCAGACGATTTGTATGGGGGGGGGGAAACACCCAAAGGTTAGCGAAGATCAACTCGGTGAGGCAAAGAGAAGATGGGGAGGACCTGGCTCCTCCTGACATTAAGACATACTACATTGCATCTATAGCAGGACGGTTCCTGACTGGACGCACATAGCACAAATAGTGCATGGGTCCAACTAGAGGAGTTCAACACATGGAGCTCTCTCTCCAGCTTCTGCCCTGGCTCCGGAAAAAGGCCTTACCAAAGACAAAACTGTTAACATTTGCCCTGGGTAGCCTCAGCATACGATGCTAGCTTGGAGACTGTACGGTCGGAATCTAAGTTATTTACGGAGCTGATGGTCCACTTACTCCTCTATAGGGTAACCGGATAGGAAAACCTGGACATTGCCCCGCCGCGACTATACATTAGGAAGCCTCTCCCTGAGATCGCGAGCCAATGTAAAAGAGTTGTTACACCCCGAGACCTTTAAATTGGTTCACACTATACCTCAATATATTCGTATTAATGCATTCATATGAATGAGTTAAATTTACATAGGGGTCTAACCCCCTTTGAATCTTTCATCACTAGTCGCCCAAGCTCCACACACCATATTCTTTGATATGTAAATGGGTAAAATGGGTAGTGACACCTGATCAAAAGAAATGGTCAGGTAATTCACACCAGAGGAGTGGGAGAAAGCTGTACCCTTTTCGTCTAGATCACTCATCTCCTGTAGACTCAGGAAATAAATACAAAATTATGTCGCGCTGGTACAGAGTCCCTGAGATGCTCCACAGAGTTTACCCCTGAAGTTTCCAATATGTGTTGGAGATGTAATTAGACATTGGGTCTATCGACACTATTTGGTGGAGCTTGCCCACACTACACCATTCTGTCTAAGGTAGTCTAAATACTTAGATAGGGTTACAGGCGTGAGAGTACAGAACCGACCCCGGCACCGTTGCTTTTTGTCATGATTTCCCGCTGCCGCTATCGGTTTTGAGGGACTCATGCTAATATACATTTAGATTGCAGCTAGGGCTCATGATCCCTATACACTGTAGATCTAGTACGTTCCAACTAACGTATTGGTTCAACAGGAAACTTTGTTATACAACGAATGGAGAAATCAGTGCGAGCTAAATCAGACTAGTGATAGATATCAACCAAGAGGTGGCGGGGTGGCTAACATTTTGTGATCCCCAGAGTAAGTACACTTCAGGTGACTCTGTACCTGCAGATAACACCTAGATGAGAACCTTTGCTCTCCAGTAAAGGATATGTGGCAAAATATTGGTATCTCCGTGGTACTATACCAAAACGGTCCTCTCCTCCACCATACCCCGAGATGGCCGTTAGTGTATAAGATTTTAAGTGAACGGTATCCACAGTCGATTGCTGTATCTGTTCGTTAGTCTACAGTTCTATGTTTTTCCTTTTGACAATCTTTATAAGATCGCTTGATAATACCCAGATTGCACATGAGAATCCATAAAGTTTATGCTACCAGTGTTACCACGGACTTAACCACGCACATCATGCTAATGTGCAGTATGCCACTTACTAACATACGAGCCATGTTTAAGTCTTAACTACCAGGATGCTAACCAGCCACTATTTATGTTCTGTTACCATATAAGTTCTAGAATAACCTACTTATTTTGTGCGGAAATGTATTTTTTTTGTCTTTAAATAAAGCTTTGAATTAGAAAAAAACTGCAATAGGCCATTTTTTCTAAAAGCCATGTAATGAAAAGCAATCTTAAAAGACAATAGGTTTAGAATAAATAATAATAAACATTTACATTATAGATTTTGTGAAAAACAGCTGTAATAACTAACTCCAAATAAAAAAACTGTTAATTTTCCCGCAGTTAAAAGATAGGGGGGAAATTTATAACATAGTGTCAGAGAATAATAGATATCGTCAGTGGTGAAACCAGGGGTGTAACTACTGGGTATCCCCAAAGATTTTTGTAAGCCCATGCCCCCCACCATGCCCCACCCCCCCCACCCCCGGGGCCCCCCCCAACCCCCCCCCCCCCCAGGGCCTTTATTTTTCCCTATATTTTTTTTAAATATTTAAAGGGAGGGGGGGGGCCCCACCACCCCCCTGGGCCCCAGGGCAGCTTCTAACCCATCTGCCTTACCCCGGTAAGTCGCCGCAGTGAACAACCACTTTGCATACTGTCTCGAATGCCCCGGGCCCTCCGAGCGTTCAAAGGCAGGACTGCTTGCAATTAGCAGAGTGAAGTCTTCCCCTGTATGTGAAGGGAGGGCAGCAAACCCTTTTACAGGCTGCTGACTACTGGGCCCACGCACACCTTGGGGCCCAGCCGACAACAAACATAAATTTCTGCCTGGCCCTCAGGGTCATAACATAGGTAGTCAAATCCTTAGGGAGCAGCAACATCCCCTCACATCTCCACAGAGCTGCTCTCTCAGCAGAGTCTGCACACAGTCTGACTGGAGCAGCTCCCCCCCTTCCCCAACCTCATCTTCGATGAGACCTCAGGACTGCAATGTAAAAGTAAGGTGTTGAATGTATAGCTGTTTGTGTCTGTAATGTTTTTTATAAATAAACATGTGTGTGTGGAGTGGTGTGGTGTAGATGTGGTGTACATATGTGTAAAATATGTTTGTCCTTGGTGACTGTTGATGTGTGTGTGTAATATCTAATGACCAGTAGACAGTGGCAGAGAAAGAAGTTGAAGTTCCGCACAATAAAACATAAAGTAAAATCTATTTGTTTAAACAAAGAACCGCAGTCCACTATTATCAGCATGTGAGTGACATGTGTGGGATTGCCCTGGTGTGTGTGTGATTGTGTCTGGCTTGTGGGGATTGACTGGCGAGTGGATATGCCAGCTGAGATCTTTGTGTCAGGGAATGTGGAGAAGGTCTAGTTTATTATTTTTTTTCTTTCCAATACTGGGGGCTTAACTACTATCGTACCTACCTGGGTCACACCTACAACCTACCTACCAAGTCTGGGCGCACCTACCTAACATGGACCCATCTTTAACTTATCTATGGCCCCTCCTATCCCCTACCTACTCTGGGGCCCACCACCTTCCTGGGACCTCCCTACCAACTGTGGCGTAATTATCTACCTGGTCCCTATCACCTACCTAACTGGGGCTTACCCTACTGCCTACCTAACTGGACAGATCTAACTACCTAACTGGTCCTACCTACCGAAAGCTCTTCACTCCTGCAACTTCACAATATATCTGACTCTCATACCACCTTTTCCTCACACCTGTAGACTGCTGCTATAAAGCCCCCCTCACTGACATCCATGCTCCTATTCCTCACAGACTCAATCTTTCTTTCCCCTATGATACATACATGGCTCCACCTTTTTTCTTTCTCCCTGTGTGTTGTTGTGGGTTTGAGTAGTTTTAGCTAAAGGACCCGTGAAGACATACTAGGTGACATCAATAAAGGTCCCTGTCAGTACAGAGCACTCAGAATGCTGGATTTTCTGTAGTTTTGCGCAATTAGCACAAAATCAAGGGCAAATAAAGTAAAATTATCTGAAGCCCTCTGCTCCCGTTCTCTATTACTGCCCCCGATCACTTCTGCTGTGAATGAATCCATGTCATGTCTGTCAATTCAAAATGTCAGTGTGTCATTTAGCATTCCCAACCACTTGGGTGACAGTATTTCATTTACAAACTGATCCTGTACACCTTAAAATGGTGTTCTCACCATGCTGCTTCACAAAACCAGCTTTTCACAGCAGCTGCAGACTCCCAATTTCCTGGGCATACTGTTGGTGGTCCTAAAAGCATTGATTGCCATATTAGCCTCTGATATTCCTAACATTAATAATGAAAAAGGTATTAAAACAAAAAGGCAGAAGGTACAGCGCTCCAAAGGATTAATGTTTGTCAGTTACATAACTCCCACCTTCTCAGACAGGGCTGCTGGAGCAATGAGACAGAAAGATTATTGGTAAACTAGGGAAGCTTGTGTACAGAACCAGAAACAAAATCAGAAAGGCAATATATTTGGTAATAGTCTTTATTTACCTTTGCCTACTTGTTGAAATCTAATTGTGGTGGTGAGAATAATCCTCTATTGCATTTAATACTATAGGTTTGGACCCTGACATATACCTTGTGTATGCATAGTTTGCTCTTCTTTGCTTTTAGTCTTGTTCTCATACTATCCAGATGGACAATGAGTTTTATTTTAGGGAAAATAAGTAATGATGAGTGATTACGTCGACTATCGTCATTGGTTCGATAGTCGATATCGTCAATTATCAGGACGATATCCGATAGTCGATAATAGATTATCGCCGATGACCATTAAAGTCTTTGGGAGAGGAACAACACCTCATTCTGAACACCCAACAGGGCTGGAGAAGCTGAATTACCATCCACAACAGTCAAATGGATACGTGCTACATCTTAGGCAACACAATTATGTTATAAAAGCCACAGAAATAAATGTCACAGACCATTCACTATCCCTGTCCTTGTACCACAGCATGACCCTTAAACCTGCATGACCCACAAATTAAAAAGTGCAGAAGGCAGTAAATGATTAGAACCATCATTTTAATTGAACTGGACATTGACTATCCTTGTCCTGAACCGCAGCATGACCCCTTCAACCTGAATGACCCACATAATAAAAAGTGACGGAAAAGGATTCTTTCAACCACCATTTTTAGTTGAACTGGACATTGACTATCCTGTCCTGGACCGCAGTATGACCATTCAACCTGTCTTACCCACAGAATTAAAAATGCAGTAAAAAGGAGTCTTTCAACCACCTTACAGTTAAACACTGGACATGACTATCCTGTCCTGGACTGCAGCATGACCCAAAAACCCGCACAGGTGCCCTTATGGACCATCCAGCAAGAAAATTTCTCAATAAGAATAAACTACCTTAAAAACAACTCGTTTATCATTACTGCTGCTGCTAGAGCTACTTGCTAATCTACTGGTGATATTGATCACCGAGACATTAGAATGTGAAGCAAACGAACAGATGTCCCCAGGTGAGTCAACGATGCAGTCTGAAAAACCTGCATTCAAGGAATTAATGATCACTGCAGGAGAGGCTGTAAACGTAGATCACGTAGGTTAAGCTGCAGGGCCCGGCATTACAGTGGGGTGTAGTTAGAGCAAAGGCTGGCGTCCGTCATCTATTAACACACGCAGGTTCAGCTAGCAGGGCCCGAAGTTAGAGATGTGGCGGTGAAGCCATGGCTGGTGTTCGTCATCTATTAGCACGCAGTCGTTCATCTAGCATTGCCGTGTTACCTAGGGTGCTGGTGAGAGCCGAGACAGACATCCGTCATCCATTAACACGGCAAAAAAGTGCCCTATGATGCAACAACGAAAACAGATCGTGCTGACGCTAGTGCGGAAGCGGAAGTGTGAGCTCAGCACCTCCAGCCATCCTCAGTACACCGGTCAAGACCTGGTAGTGCTAGAGAAAATTTCTCTGCCTCTATGAGAGCGCATCCCCTCCGTATGAGAGGCTGACCAATTGAGCTTCACTTGGAAAATGCTAGTGGTTTGACGCTCCTGTTTCATCACCACAGTTTTCACCCCAGAGCCCTTAATCATGGCTTTCTTTTTTCTCGTTTACTCAACGTGTTGGAGGAAATTGTCTCTGTTCTTGGGTGGCGAATGTGCTCCATACAACCATGCCTCTGCATAACCAAAATCTGTTCAAGTCATCCTGTACCGCACCTTGTACAATTCAGAGGAATATATGTAACCAGTATATTTTGTACATGCTCTTTTTTTTGTATTTAATTCTAGAAAAACACTGTTAAAATAGGATGGAATACCACCACGTCTTTGTTCTCTTTTTTTTAATGTATTTAATTGGTTGTGGTCACTACAGGGAATGCTAGCTAAGTTAAAAGATCTTGCAAAAACAATTCATTTTGCAATATGTCCATTACCGTGACTACCTATTACCTGTTGTTGACAGCGACCATCACCCCTTGAGCCACTCTTTGACAATTTGAAGAACAAAAGTATGTTTGAAACCACAGTTTTTACAATAGACCAGTAGTATAGCTGCATTTCACAGCACCATGCCCCAAAAAATTCAAACCTGACCCTTGAGCCACTCTTATGACAATTGTGAAGGAAAAACAAATGTCGTTAGAAACACATTTTATCATAATAGGACCTTGAAAATTGTTGCATTTCAAAGCAACATTACCCAAAAATTATTAAAATGACTTCTCAGCCACTGTCCAAAATTGTGAGGGAGAATGCCACTAGAAAGCCACCATTTTTGTTCCAAAGGAACCATGATTAAGAGCTTAACTCACAGCAAAACATGAACCCCAAAAAATTGTAAAAATGACTTCATCAGCCACTATAAAAAAATTTTTGGTGAGGAGAAATGCCACTTAGAAGCATATTTCTGTTCCAAAGGACCATGAATATAGCTGTAACTCACAAGCAAACAACCCCAAAAATTGACCCCAAACCATTGACAAATAGGCAATAAATTCTAAAGATAAAGGAGAAGTGGAATACGGTTTTGGTCATGAAACCTTGGTGTCTTTTACATTGCACCACACAGACAAAACAGCAAAATGATCTTTTTGGAACTGAGAAATAAAAATTGCAGTAAGACTTAAATCATAAAAAAAAAAGTTTAAGAGGACCATTTCTTTGGAAGAGGAATGTGAAAGTAGACCGGGAACAAAATCATGACCTCGTGCCAATTTGGGCCACAACAATCATCAGAGATCCATGCCTGATTCATCTTGATGAAAGTCAACGATCCACATTATCTGTGGAAAGCCGATGCGTTTGTCTGTAATGACTCCCCTAGCTATGCTGAAAGGGCCCCCTCAGATATACGCTGGCTGTGGGCAGGACAACACATCTATGGCGTGGCGAGCGAAGCTCGGGCCATTCAAACCATTTTGGATACCCAGAAGTCGATTGCTCCGGAACACATCCAAAAAAATTGGGTTGAGACGCCGATAGTCGTGCACCATGATCTTAAAACTGGTCTCTGTGTGTTGTATGTGTTTCCCTGCATTAAATGCATGGTGAGGTGGTAAATAAGATTGCCAGAGGTCACCCATTAGGCTTCTGCCCCATTGCCCGCCGCTGCTGCTGCCGCTAAAAAGGCTACTTGGCACTTTTACTGCTGTCACGTCGCTGATGTTGTTCCACCATGACATTTGAAGAACCTAAAGCAGACGCAACAGATGTCTCCAGTTGATCAATCAGCAAGGTCTCCATTTCCTGCATTTTACTCTCTATTTGGGTGGGTGGAAGGAAAGTGCTGAGTTTGTTTGTACCGGGGATCCAGGGGTGGCCACCCATAACTGTTGTTCATTTTGATGGCCTTAATGTGAGGATCATGTTGGAGGAAATGGAGCATCCAAGCACTCATGTGAGAGATGGAGGGCCTTGATTTCCAAGCCTTGGGTCGAGGGGCCTAGCAAACTGATATTCCTCATCTTCCTCCACGCCTAAATTTTGTGCCAATCTCGTTCCAAGGCAGGAATGTCGGTAACGTCTGTGTCCAGGAAAACCTCATCCTCCTCCTCCTCCGCGTCCTCCGGCACAGCTTCAACACCGCCCTGACTTGCCTCAGATAATGCACCCTGAGAGCTGAGGCGGCGCCTTGCAACAGCTCTGGACCCTGAACCACTGCCAATGAAGAAATGTTTTAAAATGGAAAAATGTCGGGCCTTGTTTTATTCACGGGGAGAAAGA
>JAODAL010075563.1:0-13944 GCA_025379985.1 Phyllomedusa bahiana
TCTGTTTGGGTCGTAGGGCCTGATTGGTGGATGGGCACTGATTGGTTGTTATGCTCTGATTGGTTGCAGAGTTCTGATTGGTTGCTAGGGGCTTGTTTGTTGTTGAGCTCTGATTGGTTAAAAATTTTGGCTTCTCTTTGGTTGCTATGGGTCTATTGTTTCTAGGGGAAACAGGGCAGTCTTTTGTATCAATAAATTGTGATATTTTAGGGACAAATTTGCTCTCTCTATTTAGTTTATTCGACTTCTATATATGTACAATCTCTGGGGCTCTGGCAACTCTTGTGTGACTGAAACCGAGAGCGGGGAATTGTTATCTCTCATTTTCGCTGCTCTGCCCCAAAGCAGACAGAGAAAAAATCTTTTACCCCTTTCCAACTGCAGTGCAGCCCGGATATTACCTCCTACAGTGACCATTTAGGGGTGAAACCCGGGGGTACACAGCTCTGAACGTTATTACCCCCTTACGTGCCCAAATATAGTGGTAGACCAGTGTAACAGGCTCTGCGGGACGTATTTTACTCCTTTTCAGTAACCATATGTGGGACCCAGTGTACACGGGTCTGCAGATGAATATTACTCCTACAGTCCCATATAGTGGTAGTTCCCTTTTACACAGGCCTGCAATGTTTTACCCCCCAACAGTGCCCATATAGTGGTAGGTCCGTTACAAAATCTGCAGAGGGGTTTTTAAACCCCATAAAATACCATATAGTGGTAGTTTACCAGTGACACAGGCTCTGCAGACTTTATTCCCCCCATAATGACCATATATGGTAGCCCAGTTTTCCAGGCTCTGCAAACTGTATTTTCCCCATACAGTGACCATAAAGTGGTAGACCAGTGTACCAGGCCTGCACGTAATTCCCCCATTCAGTGACCTATAGGGTAGTTACCAGTGTAACGGGCTCGGGCAAACTTTTTACCCCATAAGTGACCATATAGGGTAGCCCAAAAGTGTCACAGGCTTGCAACTGTTTTATTACCCTTTTTTAAACCCAGTGTACCAGGCCCCACAATGTTATAACCTCCATACGTGACCATTTATGGTGAACCCAGTGTACCGGTCTGCAACTGTATTTTTCCACTTTAGTGCCCTATAGTGGTAAAAACAGTTTTCCCAGGCTCCAGACTGTATATAACCTCCTACAGTGACCATATAGGGGTAGACACCGTGTACCGGGCTCTGCGGGGCTGTATATTCCCGCTTTCAGTGACCTATATTTGTAACACCATGTCCCCCAGGCTCCACGACTGTATATAACCCCCATATAGTAACGATATGTGGTAACACCCGGGACCGGGCTTTGCAACTGTTATTCCCCCAAATAAGTGATATATATTTAACCCCAGTGTACAACCCCCCCCATGTCCTTGAGAACCCGTGAAAATTTAATTAAAACCTCCATACAGTGCCATATAGTAGAGCACCAGTGTACACAGGTCTGCAAACTGTTTTACCCCCAAAAACAGTGACCATATAGGGGTAGACACCAGTGTACACAGGCATGCAGCTGTTTTTTACCCCCTACAGGGGCCCAAATTTAGTAGTAACACCAGTGTACACAGGCTCTGTGACGTATTTTACCCATTCAGGGCCATATAGTGGTAGGTACCAGTGTAACGGGCTCCACAGACTGTATATGCCCTCCTACTTGCCCATATAGTAGTAGACACCATGAAAACAGGCTCTGCAGACTGTATATTCCCTCCCCTCGGACCATATAGTGGTAGGTAAATGTACACGGTTCTCGCTTATATTCCCCCCTTAACTCCTATGTAATGTCCCCCAGCCATGGTGTGGGTGATGTAGTCTGCTTTTGGTCTTGGGGCAAGAAGTTTGGACAAAAAATTTAGAAAACCCCTTCCACTAGGGTCAAAAGATGGGGGCCCGTTCCTCTAAATTTTGAACTCCACAGGTGGGCCCCAAGAATATCTCCACTGCTTACCCCATAAGAATCACTGCTGGGCCCCAATAATCTTTCCACTGGTGGCCCCAGGAATCATCTCCACTGGGGGCCCCAAGGTTTACTCCACTGGTGGCCCCAGGAACTATCCCCACTGGGGGCCCCCAAGAATCGCCAATGGTGGCCCCAAAAATCGCTCCACTGGGGGCCCCCGGGAAAATAAAACCCAACTGGTGGGCCCAAGAATAAAACTCCACGAGGGCCCCCAAGAATCATCCACTGGTCCCCCCAAAGAAGCACCCACGGGGGCCCCCAAGAATACTCACTGGTTTCCCCAAGAATCATCTCACTGGTCCCCCCAAGTATCAACTCTACGGGGGCCCCAAGAAAAAATTTCTATGTGGCCCCGAATCATCCCTGGGGGGCCCCAAAGATCATCTCCACTGGGGCCCCAAAAAACTCTATGGTGGCCCCAAGAATCACTCCACGGGGGGCCCCAAAAATCATTCCCTGGGGGCCCAAAATAATCCACTGGGGGCCCAAGAACAACTCCACTGGGGGGCCCCAAAAATCACCCCTGGGGGCCCCAAGAATAAAATCCCACGGGTGGCCCCCAAATTACCACTGGGGGGCCCCCAAAGCTTGAAAATCACTTATGGTGGGTGCAGTGGCCTCTGTATAAGTGTCCATTTTTTGGGGTTTCTGTGTTCTTATTTCACACCCAGGACTCATCGCAGAACAAGGTGCCCCCTCCCCCCCTCGGGCACGGCCGTCGCTTACCATGGGGCGGTGTGGGTGTTAGATCTTTTCCACTTAAAGGAAATATTTGGCAGCGATAAAAGGGATAGCAAAACCCAAATGTGCCCCCGCCACCCCTACAAAATGTCGGTTTATGCCCAGGGGATATGTGGAGAGGGAGTGTCCCTATGAAAGCTCTTCGGATCTGGAATGTTAAAGGTGGCTGGTTTTGAGTGATTGTATCTCTTTTCCTAATAGCAGGGAAGGATACCTGACTCCATTAGGGGCATTGCAGTGCCATGGCTGGGCTGGTATCACTGTACTAAGGCACACCAGGGGCACCGTGCCAAGTGAGCTTACACTATAAATATAAGCAAACAAAGCAACTATTGCCTAATTACAGTGTGACTCTTGCCCCCCTATCCCCAGGCCTTGATTGCTGGCACCCGCCCACCCTCTTGTCTGCCATGAGTCTGTCATAAATCACATAGGCCGGCGCGTTTACAGTAAGAGACAGAGTAGTTTGTTTATCGGAGTGGAGCCTGTGGTAGCTCCATAATGGGGGTCTGAAGAGGGGGCCATGTACCATGAACTTGGCATAGGAAGAGGGGGCAATGTGTCTGTGCACTGGGCATCTGAAGAGGGGGCATTTTATCCATTGACTTGGAAAAGGAAGAGGGGCATGTTTTCTGTGAACTAGGCATCTGAAGAAGGGGCAAAGTGCCTATTCACTGGGTATCTGAAGAGGGGAGATGTGCCTATTCACTGGGCATCTGACGAGGGGGCATGTGCCTGTGCACTGGGCATCTGAAGAGGGGGCATGTGCACTGGGCATCTGAAGACGGGCTTGTGTATGTGCACTGGGCATCTGAAGACGGGGCATGTGCCTGTGCACTGGGCATCTGAAGAGGTGGAATGTGGATGTGCACTGGGCATCAGAAGACGGGTCATGTAACTGTGAACGTGGCATTGAAAGAGGGGTCATGTAATTGTGCACATGGCATCTGAAGACCGGGCTTGTGTCTGCGCACTGGGGATCTGCATGGAGAGGGGCATGTGCCTGAGCACTGGGCATTTAAAAAAGGGCATGTGTCTGTGCAATGGCATCTGAAAAGGAAGCATTTACCTGTGCACTGGATATCTGAAATGGGGGCTGTACTGTACACTGGGCATTGAAGGGGGCATGTGCCCGTGACTGGGCATTGAAACGGGGATTTGCCTGTGCAGGGCACTGAAGACGGGGCATGTGCCTTGCATGGATTGAAGAGAGGGTATGTGCTGTGCATGGGCTCTGAAGAGGGGGGCATGTGCCTGTCCCCGGGGCTGAAGAGGGCATGTGCCTGTGCATGGCATTGAAGAAGGGGCATGTGCTGTTGACTGGCATCTGAAGACGGGGCATGCGCCTGTGCACTGGGCATCTGAAGAGAGGGTATGTGCCTGTGCACTGGGCATCTGAAGAGGGGGCATGTGCCTGTGCACTGGGCATCTGAAGACGGGGAGTGTGCCTGTGCACTGGGCATCTGCAGACGGGGCATGTGCCTGTGCACTGGGCATCTGAAGAAGAGGGTATGTGCCTGTGGCACTGGGCATCTGAAGAGGGGCATGTGCCTGTGCACTGGGCATCTGAAGAGAGGGTATGTGCTGTGCACTGGGCATCTGATGACGGGGCATGTGCCTGTGCACTGGGCATCTGAAGACGGGGCATGTGCCTGTGCACTGGGCATCTGAAGAGAGGGTATGTGCCTGTGCACTGGGCATCTGAAGACGGGGCATGTGCCTGTGCACTGGGCATCTGAAGAGAGGGTATGTGCCTGTGCACTGGGCATCTGAAGACGGGGCATGTGCCTGTGCACTGGGCATCTGAAGAGGGGGCATGTGCCTGTGCACTGGGCATCTGAAGAGAGGGCATGTGCCTGTGCACTGGGCATCTGAAGAGGGGCATGTGCCTGTGCACTGGGCATCTGAAGACGGGGCATGTGCCTGTGCACTGGGCATCTGAAGAGAGGGTATGTGCCTGTGCACTGGGCATCTGAAGAGGGGGCATGTGCCTGTGCACTGGGCATCTGAAGACGGGGCATGTGCCTGTGCACTGGGCATCTGAAGACGGGGCATGTGCCTGTGCACTGGGCATCTGAAGACGGGGCATGTGCCCGTGCACCGCCCATACTTTACATGCGGGTGTCTTGTAGGTGTTGCTGCACACAGGAGGTGACAGTGATGTCGCTTTCATGTTCCTGCACACGGGTGACACACCCTGCATAGCGATGGCGCCCCACCCGTGCCCTGCAGCCCCCGGAGCCCTAGGCAGAATACACATAATATCACTAGCAGCAGCTGATGACTGATCCCTAATCACAGCACCAGTCCCTGCTGGGTATACTCTGCATACACTGGCGCCCTGTTGGCTCTAGTGTCGCGGTGCCAGGCAGAGGGCAACTCTGCGGACGTGCACCAATAAATGATGCCCTCAGAAGAGGTGATGCCCACGCCTGCTTTAGTGCATGGACAGAACAGTAACGATAGCAGCTCCTATGGGGCCCAGCGGTTGAGGGGCCACTCAGGTGCAAGAACATTGTAACTTTTTAAAGGGAAATTCCCAAATTTGGGTGGCTTTTGCTACCCGGCACAAATTTGTGTTTCTATGTTTATGTGGCGGTATTTTTTTTTTTCCCCGAAATTTGGTTCTATTTTTGTGCTTTTTAATAGGTGCTGGGGCCCAGTTTGGGGGCCCCAATCAGGTGCTTTGAACTTAGTACTTTTTTTTGGGGTTTTTAACAAGTTGGGCTTTTTTTTTTTGCATCCAGCATATATGCATTTCTCTGATTTTTTGGCCCGTTTTTTTTTTAAAACACTTTTTTTTAAACGTTTTTTCTGGGTTTTAATTTTCCCTGTCATTAGGTGCTGGCGTTGAGGCCATAGGTTGAGGGGCCACTTAGTTTCAGGAACATAAAACCGGTTATATTGTGTTCTGCTATTCAGCACTACTATGATATATGGCGGTATTATTTATACCCTTAGGACGAATGTTTTGTCCGGGGGTGCGCCGTATTTGGAGCGCCTTTTAGCCCAAAAAAATTCGCTGCCCTGTTTCTCAGCGTTTGAGCGGCGCACTCCAAAAATTTGGCGCATTTTTTTCGGCAAAACCCCCTGCTCTTTTTAATTTCGCCCAAAATGTGTGGGGTCCCGGGGGCGTCGCAACCCCAAACCCTTTGATTCTACAAAGTTATGAATGGAGGACGGAAAATTTTGGGGGAATGTATGAAGACCCGGGGGGCTTCAAAGGGGTTTTTCGCATCTCATTTTTAGTGTATAATGCGCCTGAATTTTAGGAAAATGTTTTTTGTGCGTTTTTATAAAAGGCATCTAAAGTCCCCGTGGGTCCCTTTGTGTTTGGCGCATTATGGAACGAGACGCATAAGTAATTTTCCCCAAAAAATTTTGTTTAAAAATATTTGATGGCTGGAAAAAAGAGGAAAAAAACATTAGAAAAAGAAAGTCAGTGATAGAAATATGGGACTGATCCTGTTTGGGGACAAGGGCCCCAGCAATACTTTTTGTCGGTCTTGCTGTATGTGGGAAAAAGGCTAGGCAGCAAAAAAAAATTTAAAATTTTAAAGTGTAAAAATTAAAAAAACTCGACTTCATCATCAGGGGTTTATTTAATGTAAAATTAGTTTTGATTCTATTTATTTTAAATACTTTTATAGGGGGTTTTTTTATTTTTTTTGGGATTATTTTTTATTTTTTTTATATGAAAAACCTTTTTATTAAATTAAAAATAATTTAATTTTAATAGCTTGAAAATAATCAGAAATTATTTTTTATTGAATGGGGAAGTTGAGGGGAAAAATTGGAATTTTTGCCCTAAAGCAAACCAGCCCCTGCAAACCTCAGGCTCAGGGAAACAATTACAGGGGCTGCCGTCGAAACAGAATGGGCCCGGTTTTGCGAACCACATTATATATGTGTCTACATATTAACGAGTGTGTGTGTGATGACCCCCACGTGTTAGGGCATTAGAAAGTGCCAAGTCTTGTGAAACAATTATTATGCCCAACACATTGGTTTTGGTGCATTATACATCGCAGTCCGCTAAATTTTGGCGCATTTTTACGCCAGAAATGGTGAAAAACCCGATCATACAGGTCTCCCTAGGCGCATTGCTGCTGGAACAACCAAGTTAAAAGTGGTCTACCTGAGCCTGAGTTGTCGTAGTTGAACTACAATGCGCCTCTATGTATGAACTGAAGAAGAACGGGTTCAAACATACTGACGCATTTTACGCGGCTTTAAAGCTCTTTAGAACTGGCCTCTGTGGGCGACATGTCAGAATAGAGGCGCCTCCACGCCAGTTTTAAGGCGCATTAAATGAGTGTATAGTGCGCCTGAATGAAAGAACCTGTCAAAAATCCGTTGTCTGGTCTATCTTGCATAGTATAATTGATGTGCCTAATCTAGGCGCATAGCGTAATGTAGGCGCATAGCGTATCATTGCCAGCATATGTGATGCGTCTACCTTATTTGTCGTGCCCGGCGTATAATGTGCGTAGTTTTGGTGCACTACAATTCATTTATATAGAGAAGGCGTCAACAGTTTATTGGCACAAAATACAACAAAAAAATTGAGTAGCCCTAATGGGACATGTCGCACCTATGCACCTAGTTAATACATGTCGCCTTTAAAGGGGTTGTCTCACTACAGGGATCGCTGCTTTTTATGTTAAAGGATCTGCCAAAAAACAAGTCACTTTGCAATATGTGTCCATTACAGTGTCCTACCTATTCCAGATATCCCACTCTTGATGGGCTGCATCATGCTCCTCAAGTTGCTATAGCTACAGACCTGTTTGTCTCTCTTGATAGGGTGCCCGTACTGGTCGCTATAGCTACAGACCTGTTTCAATCTCTCCTGATAGGCTGCAAGCACTGGTTGCTCATAGCTACAGACTGTTTGATCTCTCTGATAGGCTGCCAGCATCTGGTTGCTATTGCTAAAGACCTGTTCTACTCTCCTGATAGGCTGCCTGCGCTGGTTGCTATCGCTACAGACCTGGTTTTCTACTGACAGAACTAGTTAGAAGCAATAAACCACTGAAAAAAAAAAAACCAAGAAAACAAGACTGAGGTGAGATGAATCAATGTAGTGAGACAACCCCTTTAAGATATAAGCCAAAATATCCTTGTTCACTGACAGCAAGCAGAGATCTTGAAAAGAATTAGAACTATAACGTATATTAGACAGTTGTATAACTTTTCAGTGTATGGATGTTCCTTTAAACTGCATCCTTTGCAGCTCCCGCCTGTTGGGCTGGCACTTACGGTATAGCTCTGTTCATCCCGAGCTTGCTGGTTCATGAATAGAATTCTAGTATTACAGTGTAGTCTGACGCGCAGGAGAGAGGGAGCAGTGGAAGTCATGTATGTTTGTGTCAATGGCTCTGCTTAGTGTATTTACCGGAAGAACAAGCAGCGCTGGAAGGCTTTGACCTCTGCTGCACAGAATTGGCTGCGTTGCATTCAGGAGAAGTAGTGTACCCATGTGACTCATCCTGGCATTATTACTAGTGCTAGTACCCAAAATTGAAAATCGTTCCCTCATGTGTCACTGGAAAGAATAAGGAGTCCTCGGGGCCACTCCCTCCAACACAACCCAGAATTCTACAACTGACAAGAATGCGGATCGTCCACTTGGCGTTCGGCGTCTTCCGCCTCCAAAACCTGTTACTTCAAGAGCCGGAGACTGTCGGCCGAGTCTGTGACTACACGATGAGTCCCAAAACTCACTCTCCAGGGGGCTGCGCTGGAATTAAAGGGGGGTTCTATAGCTGAAAAGCCCTTTAAAAGAACTAGAAGATGAGAAGAAAAAACAGAGCGTGAAACGCGTCAAGTTTTATCCCTCTTGTTTTAATAAATTACTTTAAAGTGATCTTCATGTCACCTTGATGCGGTCCTCACCTGTGGATGTGAGCGCCGAGGCTAAATGACTTATTCTACAGTGTTCCCACAAGGCACCCACTGATGGGAACAGGGCACCCAGGTCATAGGTGCTGGACCCTGAGTCTTATGGTCATGGTGGGTTAGACTCTCATGCTCAGGGTAGTACTTGCAGTACTCCTGGCAGGGCACTAATCAAATTTTATGAAACAGGGGCAATGAAATATTACATGGCACCCTCTGAAATGAACAGGGCACCCAGGTCATAGGTGCTGGACCCTGGGTCTTATGGTCATGGTGGGATAGACTCTCATGCTCAGGCTAGTACTTGCAGTACTCCTGGCAGGGCACTAATCACATTTTATAAAACAGGGGCCACAGCAAGGGAACTTATGCATTTACATGGCACCCTCTGAAATGAATAGGGCACCCAGGTCATGGGTGCAGGACCACGAGGGTGGGGCAAACCTGTCCGCTCAGAATAGCATTGGTACTATCCTATTCAGGGGCCCGAAGGACGTTGTATGCTTCCCTCTCCGCCCCTCCTCCCTCCCGGGCACCCCACCATAAGATAGGACCGAGTAAGGGGCTCTGAACCACACTCTGCACACTGAATTTAACTATGGCAGCCGTGCGCCAACTCGAGAAGGGGTCAGTACCTGCATGTAACTACTAAGCAATGCTCATGTCACTAACTTTACATATCTGTGGCCCTGCCATGAAATTGTGGCCCCATTGTCCACCTGCCACCCACATTTCCTACACAGTGCCGCCAGGTAGCGAGAGCAGGGGAGTGACCATGTCTGTGACCGTAAAGTTAACGGAGCCCTAAAGGGCGATCATCTTTAATACATGTAAAACATTTTTTTTTTAATTCTGTTTTTTGTATGTAGCTCATATGCAGATCTCCATGGTTACAGACCGCCCCAGTGGAGTTGATTGTTGGGACTCGCCAGTGCAGTTTATTGGTGGGGCTCACCAGTGGAGGTAATGATTATTGGGGTCCAACAGTGGAGCTGATTCTTGGGGCCCACCAGTGGAGTTAAATCTTGGTCCCCACCAGTGGAGATGATTCTTGGGGCCACCAGTGGAGCTGATTCTTGGGGCCCACCAGTGGATTTCATTCTTGGGGCCACCAGTGGAGCTGATTCTTGGGGCACCCAGTGCAGCTGATTCTTGGGGCCTGCCGTGGAGATTATTCTTGGGGACAGCAGTGGAGATGATTCTTGGGGCCACCAGTGGAGTTGATTCTTGGGGCCACCAGTGGAGTTGATTCTTGGGGCCACCAGTGGAGATGATTCTTGGGGCCACCAGTGGAGCTGATTTTTGGGGCCCACCAGTGGAGCTGATTCTTGGTGAGCCACCAGTGGAGATGTTTCTTGGGTCCACCAGTGGAAATGATTCTTGGGGCCACCAGTGGAGATGGTCTTGGGGCTCACCAGTGGAGTTGATTCTGGAGCACCAGTGGAGTTGATTCTTGCGAGCCACCTTGGAGATGATTCTTGGGGCCCCACCCCAAACAACTGAGTGGTTTCTGGGCCACCCAGTGGAGATGATTCTTGGCGCCCAACAGTGGAGATGATTCTTGGGGCCACCAGTGGAGAATGGTCTTGGGTCTCACCAGTGGAGTTGATTCTTGGAGCCCACCAGTGGAGTTGATTCTTGGTGCCCACCAGTGGAGATGATTCTGGGATCCACCAGTGGAGATGATTCCTTGGGGCCAAACCAGTGGAGATGATTCTTGGGGCCCACCAGTGGAGTGATTCTTGGGAGCCACCAGTGGAGATGTCTTGGGGCCCACCAGTGGAGTTGATTATTGGGGCTCCTACCAGTGGGATGAATTTGGAGCCACCAGTGGAGATGATTCTTGGGGCCCACCAGTGGAGATGATTCTTGGGGCCCACCGTGGAGGTAGATTCTTGGGGCACCAGTGGAACTGATTCTTGGGGCCACCAGTGGAGTCGATTCTTGCCCCCCCCAGGGGAAATGATTCTTGGGGTCACCAGTGGAGAGGATTTTTGGGGCCACCAGTGAGGTTGATTCTTGGGGCCACCAGTGAGGTTGATTCTTGGGGCCACCAGTGGAGGTGATTCTTGGGCCTCACCAGTGGAGTTGATTCTTGGGCCACCCAGTGGATTTGATTCTTGGGGCCACCAGTGGAGGTGATTCTTGGGCCCACCAGTGGAGATGATTCTTGGGGCAACCAGTGGAATGGATTCCTGGGGCCACCCGTGGAGTTGATTCTTGGGGCCCACCAGTGGAAGTGATTCTTGGGACCACTAGTGAGGTTGATTATTGAGGTCACCAGTGGAGTTGATTCTTGGGGCCACCAGTGGAGGTGATTCTTGGGGCCCACCAGTGGAGGTGATTCTTGGGGCCCACCAGTGGAGTTGATTCTTGGAGCCACCAGTGGAGCTGATTCTTGGGTGTCCACCAGTGGAGCCGATTCTGGGGCCCACCAGTTGGGTTGTTTCTCTGGGCCCACCAGTGGAGTTGATTCTCGGGGCCCACCAGTGGAGTTGATTCTTGGGGACACCAGTGGGAGATTAATCTTGGGCCACACGTGGAGTTGATTCTTGGGGCTACACACGTGGGAGATATCTTGGGCACCACCCGTGGAGTTGATTCTTGGGGCCCACCAGTGGAGTGATTTTGGGACCACCAGTGGAGATGATTTCTTGGGCCCACCAGTTGGAGATGATTCTTGCGACCCACCAGGGGAGATGAATCTTGGGTCCCACCAGTGGAGATGATTCTTGGGGCCACCAGTGGAGATGATTCTTGGGCCCACAGTGGAGATGATTTTGGGGCCACCAGTGAGCTGATTCTTGGGGCCACCAATGGAAGATGATTCTTGGGCCCACCAATGGAGATGATTCTTGGGACACCAGTGGGAGGTGATTCTTGGGGCCACCAGTGCAAGGTTGATCGGGGGCCCCACCATTTGGGGGTTGTTTCCCTCGTGGCCCCCTTTTTGGGGTTGTTTCTCGTGGCCCCCATTGGGGTTGATTTTTGGGGGGTCCCCCCCTTTTAGGAAATGTACATAAACTCCGCTTTCTCCCCAAAACCCTCCTTTTTCTGTATTTTCTCCGTGTCCAGTTTTTCTTTCCCTATAGGGGAAAAGGAAAAAAAAAAAAAGAGGGGGGGGACAAAGGGGTTTATCCCTGTAAATGGGGGTAATGGGTTTGGGACGTGATGAAAAAATTCTCCCCTTTTTGGGTGTTGCGAAAATTTTTGTAAAGGCAAAACCCACAAATAAGCGCCCGGGCAGGCTATTTTTACCCCGGGAGCCCTCACTACGGCAGCCGCTGGCCCTCGGGAACCTTCCTTTTTTTCCCGGGGGAAAGGGTTAGGGGGAAAAATTTGCCAAGGGGGAAAAAGAAAAAGGGAAACCCGGCGAAAAAAGCCCGGGCAAAAAGGGCCTTTTTAAAAAAATTTTTTTATTTTTAAAATTTGGGCTAGGGGTTTTAATTTTGCATCGGAATTCCGTAACAATTTTTTTTTAAAAAAAAAAACCTTTTTAAAGAAGCCTTTATCCTGGGGCTTTTTTTTATTTCCACTGCACGTGCGCCGGGTCCTTTTTTTTTTTTTCCTTTTGTCAGTGTTTCATTCTTTCTATTATGAAAAAACACAGGGGGTAGAAAACAAAGGAGGGAAAAATGTCCACACCCCCCCCCCCCCCCCCACCACACACACCTCCTTCTCAAAAGAGCAAAAGGCAAAAATTTCCCTGTAAAAACCGGGGGAGGTGGCGATCACAGGCCCTGACCCCCGGCAGATCATCTGTCCAACCCCGCGCCGCCGCTGGATTTAAAGGGGGGAAAAAAACCTCTTTCTCCATTGTCTGTGCTCTCGGGGTGCAGGGTTTGGGGGCGCTGACCATGAGTGAAAATCACTCCAAGGTCAGTCCTTTTAAACCCTTCAGATTCCCTTTTGGGCTCCCTCCCCCTGCCTGATTTCCTGGAAAATGGGCACGGTGCCAAAAGTTGGGTGAAAACCCATAGGGATTTGCCATGTCTTCCAGACTTAACCCTAGGAAAGGGGAAAAACGACTACCCCTGTTACACCCCCAAAAAAATTTTCACTCCCCCGCTTCTGCTCCCCCTGTGGTTTTAGTCTTACTGAGGCTCTGAATTCTATTCCTTTAAACAGGGTTTTTAGATAAAATAAGCCATAAAAAAGCAAAAATGGAGACTTAAAATACAATAATGGAACATTGAATTTCCCCCCTCATATTTCCCCTTTCTACCACTATCATGTCCGTGTGTCAGTCCTCACTACAAATCTTTGAATTCTGTTCATGGATAAGGTTTCCCCATAAAAAAAGCCCCCAAAGGGAAAAAAACATGAAGGGCTTTTTCCAACTATGTAACATTGTTTGTATCCACATTTTATCTTCTTTCTTCTATTATCCTGTCCGTGTGTCATTTTTTTTTACTGCGGTTCTTGGGAATTTCCCATTCACAATCTAGTTCCAGTTACATCCCCTGAGGGGGAAACACACTTAAATAGTTTTAAAGGGGCAGTGCACCCCCAAACCTTCCCAACTCATCGCCTCAAATTTTACTTTCCCCCCCCTACCATGTGGGCAGGCTTTACTGTTCTAAAAATTGTATTCATGGATCAGGTTCCCATAAAATTTGCCCAAAAGGAATAAACATGGAATTGTTTACAGTTTTTTTTTACACTGTTTCCCACCCGTATCCTCTTTCTTCTACTTTTCCTGTCCGTGTGTTAAGGGGGTTTTCCCCGCATTTCTGGAAATTTGTATTCATCAATTTCCCGGTTCCCCCAAAAAAAATAAGCAGAAGGGAAAAAAACATACTCACCCTCTCGCTTTTAATCCCCGGCTTCCCAGTGTCAGTCCCCCACTGTGGGGCCTAGAATTCTATTTATCAATCGGGTTTTCAGATAAAAAAAAGCCCTAAGAAGCAAAATCTTGACTTATTTCCAACATTGTATCCCCCCCATATCCTTTTTTTTCTACTATCCTGTCCAAGGGGTCCCTCTTCATGCGGTTCCGGGAAATTTTAAATTTATCAATCAAAACCTATAAAATAAACCCTTGGGAAAAAAAACATGAAGACTTATGGCCCCATGTAAAGAACCTGGTTTTTGGTCTAAAACCCCACCTTTTTCAAATAGTAAGCCCATGGGGAAAAAAAGTGAGTTTTAGACCCAAAAAGGGGTTTATACTGTGACCCTTTTTCCAATTATGTAACATTGCATCCCACCCCCATCCTCTTTCTACTACTACTCGTCGTGTTAGGGGGGTAAAAATGGCGGACCCGGCGCACAAAGGAAAATTAGGAAATTAAACCAAGGATGCGGGCTTTTTTTATGAAACGTTTTTTAAATTCCCAAA
>JAODAL010075564.1:0-13943 GCA_025379985.1 Phyllomedusa bahiana
ATGTCCCGCATCTCGATTTAAGAACACGACTGATGAAACCTCTGCACTTCTTGGGGGTCTCCATCATAGCGAGCGGGGAGCGCAGGCAGGAAGGTCCCGGTCCCCGGAGGAGGAGCGAGGCGCGGAGCAACAGGTGGTGAGGGGGCAGGGGTCGCGGGCGGGGGTAGGCGAGCCGTAAGGCTGCAACATGGGCGACTGGTCAATGCTGACTCTGCTGGGCGGGGCTGTCGTAAGTCCCGGAGTTCGTTCAGAGGTACCCTGGCGGAACCTTCCCAGTTTTAAACTGTGACGTTTCGGGGGCCCGTGGACCCCGCAAGGGGGGTTTTAACCACGCCGGGAACGAATCTAAGTCCCCCCCGGTTTTCCCCAGGCCCCCCGCAAAGGGGATGGACTTGCTGGGGGCGTGGGGCCCCAGGTCGTCCCCCTGAGTGACTTGCTTGCGGGGGGCGGCCAGGGTAAGCGGGTACAAAACGTAATAAAAAGGCAAGTCGGGACAGGCAAAAAGGTCGGGCAGGCCCGGCAGAGGTTTTCTGGTCAGAGACGGACAGACGGTCGGGGGCAGGCGGCAAAAAGGAAAAGGTCAGGGAGACGTGGCGGAACGGACTGGTACACGGGTAAGAATACGGACACAAGGAACCCCAAACTCTCACTGGGCACACCAACAATCGGGCAACAGGTGCCGGGGGCGGATACATTTTTAGACCAGCCCCCGGCAATAAGTCAATTACCGGACATGGCCCCTTTAAATCTGCCAGCCGTGCGGGGGCCGGGGGTAAAAGGGGCGAGATGCGCAGACGGCCGGGACGGCAGGGGGCGCCTTTCACCCCGGGGGGGCCAGGAAGCGGCCCGGGGGGGGACGAGGGGGGGCCCCGGGTGACTGCGAGCCCGCCCCGCGGCCGGCAGGCGGGAAAAAGGGGTCAGGGGGAGCGGGGCCCCGGCCCCATGACAAAATTTCCCTTTTCTTTATTTTGTGAAAAAACTTTCCCCCCCTGCTGTTGGATTCTATTCCTTTCATTTCTTGGTGACGGCTTACAATTTACTTTGTCTTTACCCCCCCATTTATTCACAGGAGGTGCTTCTGCCTATCTCAACATTTTCCACATTTTCACTCGACAGCTGGGGGTGCACAGTAAACGCAGCTCTTTTACAATCAGAAAACAGCAAATTTAAATCGGTGCCAAGGAAAAAAATAGAAAGGAGACAGATCTGTGCGCCTGGATGATTTTAGAAACTTTTTAACTGTAACAAACCTCCAGCTGTGAAAGAAGAAGAGATCAGTGCTCTGAGTTTATAGAAGACTGTCTAGACTGAATGCAGGCCTGTGGTATGTAAACATATAGCTCTTACAAAATAAGACTGCATAAGGAGAGGAATGACACAGTGACATGTGGACTCAGACAGAGACGGGGGATGTGCAATCCCCTCCAACTGATCTCAAACAAACACACTGACTTGGGAGCGAGCATGAACAGTGAAGGGGGGATGATGTCATCCCCCTTCAGTTAAGAAACACCTAGCTGGGAGGGGAAGAAACGGCAATGGATTTTAGGAACTGAGAAACTGAAAGTACAAGGAAACACATGAACTGATGAAGCGATAAATCCCCTTTAAGTATTCAGAACAGCATGTAAGAAGTTTGTTAACCCATTAGGTTATTTAATAGAAATTAAAGCAAAGTGGAGGTGAAATTTCAAAATGTCACTTTTTTGCAGATTTTCATTTTTTTTTATCTATTATTCACTGGAACATGGTATATGTGAAGAGGTAAGTGAAACTCAACATTGATTCCTCAAATTCTTCAGTTTTTAGAGACCATATGTCCCCCTAGTGCGCTATTTGGCTCAACCACAAGCCTCAGAATAGGAGCACCCACTGGACATTGGAGTCTTATTTTCAATACAATTTTTTTTAGGCGCCGTTCCAGGTTTGCAGATACCTTAAGGTGCTCCACTTAATAAACACTCCTAAAGAGACCCCATAATGGTAAACTACACTTCTCAAGGAACATATCCAGGGGCGTAATGAGTATATCAACCCCACAGGTGTTTCACAGATTTTTTTTTAGGGTTAGGCAGTGAAAATGAAAAAAAAAAAAATTTCCAACAATTTGCAATTTTTAGCTGAAAGTATTTACTTTTTACAAGGAATCGTGGAAAAAAAGCACCCCAAATTTTGTTGCGCAATTTCTTCCAAGTTTGACAGTACCTTATATGTGGGTGTAAACTGCTGTTTGGGCGCATGGCAGGGCATACAAGGGAGGGAGCACTATTTGTCTTTTGCAACACAGATTTTGGTGGGTGCCATGTCGCATTTGCAAAGCCCCCAAAGTAGCAGAACAGGTGAAACCTTCCAGAAGTCCCCCCATTTTGGATTTAACACCCCTCATAGATCTCCTCTATGAATGTGTTGTGCAATTTGGGCACACAGGTGTTCCACAGTTTGTTTGTTTTTAGCTTAGGGCAAAAAAAAAAACACCTACAGTTCCGACATTGTTTTTTGGGTTTCATTTTTACAATGTTCGCCGTGCAGTGTAAATGACAGGATGACTTTACTATGCAGGATAGTAAAATGACAATGATATAAATGTTATATACAGTAGTTTTTTATTTTCTTCTACTTATAGAAATATAGAAATGCATTTGTAAAAAATTGTGTTTTTATGTCATCATAGTCTAACAGCCATAACTTTTTTATTTTTCTGTATGTGGAGCTGATTATGGGCTTGTTTTTTGCGGGATGAGCTGATGTTTTTATTGGCACCATTATGTGTTCATAAGTCACTTTGATCTCTTTTTTTCAAGGTTTTTGGAAGGTGGAATGAACAAAATACAGCAATTCTGGTAGTGTTTTTTATTTTTATTTTTTACAGTGGTCACCGTGCAGTATGAATAACATGCTAATTTTACTCAGCAGGTCGTTACAATTAAAACAATACCCAATTTGTATAATTTTTATGTTTTACTGCTTCTACATGTTTTATCTATAAAACACGTTTTTGCATCGCCATAGCCTAAGAGCCACAACTTTTTTCTTTTTCTTTTTACAGAGCTGTGTAGGGGTTTGTTTTTGCAAAGTGAGTCATTGTTTTCATTAGCACCTTTTTGAGGAACATATGTCTTTTTGATTGTATTTTAATCAGTTTTTGGGAGGCAGAATAAAGAAATCCTGGTAGTGATTTTTATTTTTATTTTTTACATCGCTCACCATGCAGTAAACGTGACATGTTAGTTTTACTTTTCTGGGAGATACAATTATGGTAATACCCAAGTTATATTTTTTTTATGTTTTAGCAGTTTAAAAAAAAAAAAAGGTTTTATTGTATAAAACAATGTTCATGCTCTGCTGATTGCCATAACTTTTTTATTTTTCGATAAATGGAGCTGTATAAGGGTTTTTTCTGTGGGACAAATTGAGGTTTTCATTGGCACCAACTTGGAGTACATTTTACTTTTGATCACTTTCTATTCCATTTTATGTGCAGCAGGATGAACAAGAATCGCAATTCTGCCATTTTTTTTTTTTAGTTTTCTTGTACGTCATTCATTGTATGGGTTAAATCTCGTAACAGATTTATAGGTTAGATTGTTATGCACAAGGTAATACCAGATACGTGCACTTTTTTGTCGGGTGATTGGTATTTGTAATGGGTAATAGACGGTGTGCGTGTCTTACTTTAATTTTTTTTCACTAGTCCCACAGCTCCTGTGCCCGCATGGTAGCCATGACGTTCCTGTACATCATGGTGTATTAACAGGCACTGTACAATGATGTACAGGAACATCATGGTGGGTTAAGGGGTTAAAATAGTTTTGGCAGTGCTGATAATTTATTTATTTTTATTTATTGTATATAGGCATCCAAGGCACTCATCTACTCCGTATAAAGTGTGTGATTCTATGTTAAGAAAAATACACAAATGCCTATAGTTGCTCCTAGGTGGATATCTTACAATGGCGGTTTTGACTCAGTACCAAATTATTTACCCAATCAGATAAAAGTGCTTGAGCTTTCAATTTAGAAGCAATACATACCTCACTTTACAAAATGTTTATACTTAATTAAACATAATTAATTATATTAAAAATATTTAGTTAAAAAAGATAAAAAAAACAGGTGGATGAGTGAGATCAACAATTATAATCTTCACCATGCAACCATTCCCCCACAAAATTATAATACAACAAAAAATAGATAAGCATTTGAATAAATGTAAATCCATATACCTCAATGAACCATACCAAATCTATATAGCAGTGAATATATTAATAAAGTACTAGGAAACACACTTAACAAATAATATTAATACACAATGATGTAAAGTGAAACATATTTATGGAACTATAATTAAAACAAATTACTATAAATGAATAAATAAGAATACAAACTACAAAAGTAAAAAATAATTTAAATAATGAAAATATTGCAAAAAATTACTTTGTCAGGAAGGATTAAAGGAGTGTTTTGGTCAAGAAATATACATCAATACACCTAGAAAGTACTAACTGGCTGATATCATCTAAATTTAGTTGTAAAGTACCACAAAACCCAATGTTTTGGGCTCCTTTGCCTAGAATATATCCATTCATATAAGGTCACATTATTGAGCTACAGAAGTTTATGTTCAGCCTCTCTATCCTGCCATTTTACAGCTTTGATAACTTTTCCCTCGGTACATTTTGCTCGTACCAAGTGCTCTTTCGTTCCTGACATAAACACAGCATCTAGCCACTCAGATTTCCCAATCTCAACACCCAGAAACCCATCCCCTGCCTCTCTTCACCTATTGCCTATTATGATGAACTAACTAGTCATCTGAGCTCTTACTGAACTTCCCCATCAACATTCAATTACAGCTGTGGTTAATTTTCCCATGATCATTATGCTAGCTCCAAATGCTGATATCTAAATGTATCTTCACATCTTTACACCACCTTATCTTCTCGAGATCAATACCCACCTTTTCTTATAGAAATTGCCAAGTTCCTAAAAAAACTAAAAGGCAGCTCTTGGTGCCCCATTAAGAAAAGAAAAGCCTATACTCACCTTCCTTTCTTTTATTTTCCAATTGGGTCATCAGCATCAAAGCTGCTGATTGGCTGCAGTGGTCATGTGGCTCTACTTACATCACCATTCAAAGCTGTTTACCTCTGAACAATGAGGTACATAACTGCTGCAGCCAAGCAGTGCCTTCAGTGATGATGTTCCCTTTCAGAAGTAGAAGAAAAACAACAGTAGACTTGAAAGATGCAACACTAGAACCAGGGACTGGTGGGAAGTGAGCATAAGTTTTTTTATTTTTTTACAGTGGGAAGGAGCAGGAGCAGACTGCTGGTTATTAAAAATTTGGAAAAAACCCCTTTAACCTTTGTCTTTTAAAACACCTTGGTTTCAGTACCTAGCTTTGTGTACCCCACCAACAAATGGTTATGGCTCTACCCCTTTGGGCCCATATGAGTTCAGCATTCAGATCGGACTGACCTGGGGGAAAAAAGGGGAAACTCCTGGGGGCCTCGGGGTTGGGGGGCCCCAAAGGAATGTTAAAACCCCGGGGCAGAAAAATAAAGGGCAAGTTAAGAGAAACAGTAGTTAAGGGTGGGCCCCAAAGTATCAATCCACGGGTGGGCCCCCAAAATCAAATCCATGGTGGGCCCCAAGAACAATTTCACGGGTGGCATAAGAATAACTCCTCTAGCCCCTTAAATAAACTCCACGGGTGGGCCCCAGAATTAATTTTAATGATGGACCCAAAATAAACCCTGGGACCCCAATTGACCTATATTTTATCCTTCCCCATAGCTAAATTAAAGTTACGCTTTAAAAAACCCCAACCCATTTGTGTTACACAAGCAGCCCTGTTATCGTTGGTTAACCTAGTCCCCAACAAGCAAGCACTGTAGGGAACATATGCGTGCACAGTAAGGCCAGGTACACACGGCCAGACCATATTTCCAACAAGGCTCCATCCCAGCATAAGCACTGAATAAGTGCTATGATTTTACTGTATTTGCATGGTGTACTTCAGGCACATTGCAGCGCAAGTACGCCCCGAAAATACACCATGTGAAAACCTCCTAACCCTCTCTTCTTTTCGATTAACTGCATTAGTACATGTTTTACTTAAAAATAAAAAAAATATAAAGAACAACAATTTGTTTTTACACTGGTTATTTTTTTAAAATTTTATTTTTCTTTAACCCCTTTTTGGGGTTTTTTATTCTTGAAAATACTCATCTTGCCATTTGCAATTTTTCCCCATACCCCAAAAAAAGGATTTAGCTTTAAAAATTTTTGTTTTTAGACCAGTAAATTTACTTTGGATTCTATTTGGCAGGGTAATAAATGGGGTCACTGAGAGTACGGTCCATAAGAATAAAAAAACTCCATGATAATGCTATGAAGAGATCTAGAGGCAGGCATACCCTGTTTCTCTGAAAATAAGACAGCGTCTTATATTAATTTTTGCTCCTAAAGATGCACTATGTCTTATTTTCAGGGGGCGTCTTATTTTTCCATGAATAAATTATAGCATGCTATACCAGTGTGTGTGTATATATAGATCTTAAAGTTTAGAGTCACAAACCATAGGATATATGTATGTAAAGGACATTTTATGGCAGCTGCAGTGACTTATCTCAAAGGAAGGCAAATGTGTAGAGATGGACGAATTTCTCAAAAATTCTGTTCGCCAAGTTCGCCGAATTTTCCAACAAAATCTGTTTCTTTCTGAAATACTTCGGGACGAATCACGTTAAAAAACAGCTATTTCCTGGCTGCACAGAGCCTGTATGGTGCTGTAGAATGTTGTGCCATGCTTAAATATGCAGAGGGAGCGTGGTTTAGTCTTCATACAATGCTGTGTTTTAGTATGACACACACATGACTGCCGTCGCTACTACAATCACTTCACTCTAAAATTCCCTGGGCACTTACAGAGGCAAAACTGACCAAAAAACTGAAGCGGGAATGCAGCCCGATAAAGTCATGCCAGCGCCAGCTGGAAAATAACAAACTGAGGGCTAAGATCCTACGATGGCATCAAAGAACACAATAGTAGGTTACTGGAGCCACCACAGATCGCAGCACAGTAAGGGGACGTCACAGCAGGGGTCACTCCATGAGGCCAGCACTTTAAACCATCACAAAATATGACAGAACCTGTTCTGTTAAATGCTGATACATGTAGAGGCCCCCCGAATAAGTGGAGAGGGTGTCGGCAGTAATTTTGCGTTGACATCTCTGATCCTTTTGCCCTTCCTTTCATCCGTCAGTGTCAGCTTTCAATCGGTCAATAATCCATCAGTATTGCTAAGGCAAAAAACAAACAGGAGTTGATCCAAAACAGAGATGACCAGTAAATGGGTTATTTGCATGTCTTCTGTGTTCTGTATCCACTCCTGCTTTTGGCTAGACAACCTGATCCTTCCATTCCTTCTGTACAGGTGAAAAGAATGGGAAAACTAAACATAGTTGCCACGTCATAGATGGTGAGGGTGGAAACAGCATTAGTGAAACCACAGGGTGTTCCAGTGAGACAGCGGGCACTTGGCTCAGCAAAGAGTAGGCACAGAGTGGCACAAAAGAAAAATTCTTGAGGTTGGCAGCAACATCAGGAGCCCACAAAGTGGCACAACGACACAGAGTGGAGATGACGTCATCAACAGCAGCAGCATGAGGTCAGACAGTGGCACAATGACAGAGTGTGGAGGCGGCACCAACAGGAGTAGGCCACAGAGGGGCACAATGACCGAGTGTGGAGGTCACAGCAGCAGCCACAGCAGCAGCATGAGGTCAGACAGTGGCACAATGACATTCTGGAGGTGGCAAAAACAGGACTAGGCCACAGAGTGGCACAATGACAGAGTGTGTAGGTCATGGCAGGAGCAAGAGCAGCAGCATGAGGTCAGAGAGTGGCACAATGACACAGTGTGGAGGCCACGGCACCAGCAACAGCAGCAGCAG
Source organism: Phyllomedusa bahiana (assembly GCA_025379985.1). Lineage (NCBI taxonomy): Eukaryota > Metazoa > Chordata > Amphibia > Anura > Hylidae > Phyllomedusa > Phyllomedusa bahiana. Next base: position 7,960 of record JAODAL010075564.1, read on the forward strand.
CATGAGGTCATAGAGTGGCACAATGACAGAGTGTGGAGGTGGGTGGCAATACCAGTCCCTGGTAAAGATGGTGGTAGGCAAATGGAGAAACTGTCAGCAGATGTGTGGCATCAGGCGGGTGGCGGCATCAGAATAGTGGCTGAGGCAGGTAGTTTGAACCCAGACTCATTTCTCAAAGTTTGGGTGAGGCATCATGGCTGATGTAATCTGACGCCTAAGGCATTGGTGTTTGGAAATCCTGGCCGATCCCTGCCTGATTCATCTTGACAAAGTTCAGTCGTTCCACATTTCCCGTGGACAAGCGGGTTCTCCTTGGGGTAACGATGGCCCCGGCCACACTGAACACCCGCTCTGATGCCACACTACTGGCCAGGCAGGACAGCTTCTCCACTGCAAACTATGCAAGTTGCGGCCACACATCCAGTTTGGCTGCCCAGTAGTCCAGCGGATCTTCTAATTGGGGTGGCAGAGTGCTGTCCAAGTAAGCCACCACCTGTTGGTTCAGGGTCCGCTCCAGGTCCTGCTGCTGCTGCTGGCGAGTGCCCTCCTCACTAGGCGGGTGAAGGAAACTGCTCATCAGCGACTCCAGACTTAGGTTGCTGCTGATGGAGCTAGTACTGCTCGTACCCCCCAGCTTCCCTCAGCAGCCACGGCAGTGGTACGTGAGTGCTGAGGAACCTCCCGGTCAGACCTGTCAGAGGAGGGACGATGCCGCACATAGGCAGAAGCCAACTGACTACGGAGCATTTCTCTATAGTGTTTGAGTTTATCCTCCCTCTCAGCAGCTGGGAAAAATGCTCCCATTTTGGACCGGTAGCGAGAGTCCAATAGGGTGGAGAGCCAGAAGTCATCCCTCTGCCAGATGGTGACTATTCGGCTGTCACTAGCCAGGCAAATCAGCATGCTGTGGGTCATCTGCACAAGTGACTCCGAGGGACTCCCTGCCTCCATCTCCACTGTATACTGCCACGGTGCTTGCGGGTCTTCTGCCTCGTCTTCCTCATCTCCATCTACCTCCTCCAGATGCTCCTGCTCCTCCTCTCCTGTCACCTGGGTATACAAACCACTCATTTCACCAGACAATGCTTGTACTCCAATGTCCTCCTCCTCCATTTCAGTCCCCACTGGACTCATGTGGCCGTGAGATGTAGTCGCCACGTCTCCAGTCCCCTGCCCAGACAGATTTTTCAGCATCTGTTCCAGGACATGAAGCAGTGGAATGACGTTATTCATCCCGTATTCCTGGCGACTGACAAATAACGTGGCCTCCTCAAATGGCCTCAGCAAATGGCAGGTGTCACACATGAGCTGCCACTGGCTGACATCAAAGTTACACAGGGGAGTACTCCTGTCCGCCTGGATCATCAAAAAATCATTAATGGCCTTTCTAAGTTCATACAGTCGGTCCAACATGTGCAGGCTGGAATTCCAATGGGTGGGAACATCGCATTTCAGTGTGTGTTGGGGGAGGCCATTCTGCAGCTGCAACTCGAGGAGGGTGTGCCTGGCTTTGTAGGAATGGATGAAGTGCATGCACAGTTTCCTGGCCATTTTCAGAATCTTCTGAAGATCAGTGGAAGACTTCAGGAACCTTTTCACAACCAGATTGAACACGTGCCCCATGCAGGGCGCATGGACCATCCCGACTCGGTGCAACGCAGACACCATGTTCCTCCCATTGTCCGTCACCATGGTTCCGATTTGCAGTTGGCGCGGAGAAAGCCACACATAGATTTCTTGCTGCATGGCGCGGAGCAGTTCCTCCCCTGTGCGACATCGTTCGCCGAGGCAAGCCAGGTGTAGAACTGCGTGACACCACTGTGCCCTACACATGTGGTATTATGGAACAGTACTTCTGGAGGCTGAGATGGTGGTGGTGGTGGAGGAGGAGGCGGACATTAGCGCAGGAGCAGCAATTTGACAACGTGGAGGAGAAAGCGGCGTCTCCTGTCCAAGTTGTTGGTGTGGCAGGGCAGGAAGCCCTGGCCCTGACCGTAGTTACAGCTCCACACATCCGCATTGCCGTGCACCTTGGAACAAAATGATAAGTTCAAGGACTGGCCCACCTTCTGTTCTACATATTTGTGAAGGAAGCATCAAAAAAATTAAAAATACTACACAAAAGTCACTGTTAAGTAATGAAAATAAAAAGAGCCACACATGTATAGAACAACAGGTGTTTTTTTCTACAAAATATAGTGACGATTATGACTCCCTGAAAAAAAAATTTCTTAAAAATATAAAAATTTTTACGACAAAATGCGATCCTTAAAGAGTATGTAGAAAAGGGTATTAAGTGCGTTTTCAAGAGAGGTAAAACGCTAGCTAACGAATTGTCTCCCAGTTTGTTTTTAAGTAAAACGAACACAACGTGGCTACAGCATATAGGTTTCTTTCCATCTGGAAAAAACAGATGTAATTTATGTACATTGGTGATTAAGGGAGAAACCTTTTGTAACAATATAGGCACCAAGCAATTCAAAATGAAACAATATATAAATTGTGAAACGGATCACGTATTTATTATGTTTCATGCAATGTAATGTATATAGGCAGTACAATTAGGAAAGTTAAGCAAAGGATTGCGGAGCACCTTACAGGAATACGAAAAAAACAAGCGCACATATCAGGTGCGGTTAAACACTTTGTAGAGCAGCATGAGGGTAAAACCGCAACATTTCGATGCGGTGCGATTGAAAGAGTAAACAAGCCTCCACGAGGCGGTGATTGGGAACACAGAGTCAGAATGCGGGAGGCTTATTGGATAATGACCTGTGACACACGTTTCCCTAAAGGTATGAACAAACGCAACGACCTCATGTATATTCATCAACCTAAATCTCATAAGCGATCTGTAGGAAATCTTGAGTTTAAGATAGTAATTTAATTTAATATATGTTAAACATTAAATGTATTGCTTATGATTGTCAACTAGGAAAGAGTTAAGAATGGGGCCACACCTCCTGTTAAGTGCAGACATGACGTGTTTTTTTAAAGTGTATTTAAGAGCACTCTTTTATTGTTGTTTGTATGCCGTGATCAAGGGTCCGGAGGGACCAGAAACGCGTTGGATGTAGAGATGGGCGAATTGATTCTAACAAAGTGGAATTCGTTTACAATTTCAGGAAAACTTCGGTTCGGAACAAAGTCGAAGTTTGGGGGACTTCGGGTGAACGAAGTGTGCTTTTGATTGATGAAATGGCTGCGAGCACATGGCGTTACATGGGGCAAAGCAATCTGGGAGGAAGAAGGGCATAGCCTGCATGACATGTGCAGAGATGGAGCCAATCAGAGACAGGCGGGATTCTGTGAAGTCACCGCACTATATAAGTCCGGGCGCGATGCTGGGGGCTCATACAGCTCTCACTTTACTGATTAGGGAAGGTGCTGCCGCGACTGCTTAGAATAGCTCTTACTGAAGAACTGATTTTTATACAGCGATTTTTGGGGGGAGTCTCAGCTTGTCTCAGAGACTGCTTCTTTTAACGTTCTATTTCTGATTTTGTGGGGTATTGGATCTGAAGTCCAGTGTGCATCCAATGCAGCTGCATATACATTTTAATACCATCGCTCACAGCACATTGAATATCCAAGGGGGATCTAAGCCTGTTCCTGTTGCATTCATTTAAAGAAACAGCGTTTTTACAATACAAATACAACTTCATTTTTGGCTGCTCAATTCTTTTGCGCAATTTACATCCAGGGGTTAATTAAGTGTTGTTCTGCTGTTGGGGTCACTTAAGGAAACTGTCTTTTTCACCGCCAAAAAAGAAATTTTTCCTGTAGCCTAATTCAAAAGCGAAGGTTAATTACAATTTTTTCACTTGTTGTGTAGCGTAGAAAACATGCCATTATAACACGCTACAAAGCTCGTAGTTTGTGGTTGCTCAATTGTTTTGCGCAATTTACATCCAGGGGTTAATTAAGCGTTGTTTTTCTGATGTGGTGATAAAAAAAAACGTCTTTCACCACCAAAAAATACATAACTCCTGCAGCCTAATTCACAAGCGAAGGTTAATTACAATTTTTTCTCTTGTTGTGTAGCGTAGAAAACACGCCATTGTAACACGCTACAAAGCTCGTAGTTTGTGGTTGCTCAATTGTTTGGCGCAATTTACATCCAGGGGTTAATTAAGCGTTGTTTTTCTGCTGTGGTGACAAAAATAAACCGTCTTTCACCGCCAAAAAATAAATTTTTCCTGCAGCCTAATTCACAAGCGAAGGTTAATTACAATTTTTTCTCTTGTTGTGTAGCGTAGAAAACACGCCATTGTAACACGGTACAAAGCTCGTAGTTTGTGGTTGCTCAATTGTTTGGTACAATTTCCATCCAGGGGTTAATTAAGCGTTGTTTTGCTGGTGTGATGACAAAAATAAAACGTCTTTCACCGCCAAAAAATACATTTTTCCTGCAGCCTAATTCACAAGCGAAGGTTAATTACAATTTTTTCTCTTGTTGTGTAGCGTAGAAAACACGCCATTGTAACAAGCTACAAAACTTTGGTTTTCACCGCCACAGAAGAAATTCTGTAGCATAATTCATATCCGAAGGTTAATTAAGCCTGTTTGTGCTTTTATATTCAGTAAAATACACAAAGTTTTTAAACGGCACATACAAGTAAATTTTTCCTGGCCATTTGTGGAGCGCAATTTATATCCAAGGGTTACCCAAGCTTGTTACTGGGTTCATTTGGCGTCAAATACAGGGTGTGTATTATCATATACAGATATCTTCATCAAACAGTGTCTGTACATTTTAGAACAAACAGTATGTCAGACAGAAGGTGGGCAGGCTCATCACCTGCGAGTGGCAGAGGCACAAACATTCCAGGCCCAGGTCACAGCACAGCAAGGGGACGTCGCAGCAGGGGTCATTCGGTGAGGCCACAACTGCCGCGTGCTGACTAGCAACCCAAGGGTTCTTGATTGGTTGACTAGGTCATCCACTTCCTCTCAGATAACATCTGACAACCCCAGCCAAGACTCGTGGAACGTCAGACACAACCCATAGTTGCATGGCCCGGAGCGGTCAGCGGCCGTCACCCGACCTAACCCGCCTCTGTCCCATAAGATTCCCTCAGCCAGAATCTACTATGTGTCTGGGCTTACGCCACTATATAGCGGGGAAATGAACAATTTGAGGAGGGGCAGTCAGCAGCTACTTGGCAGCGAAGAAATGGGGCCAATATCCCTTGCTTCTTGCAGTAGGGGGAAAAGAATAGAGTGGGGAAGTGGCATGGGGGGTTTCATGTTGTGAGGGTCAACCTCTGAAACCCAAGACCGGTGATGAGGACAGCAGTGACGAATTTTAGTAAAGAGCGATTACGTTGACTATCGTCATTGGTTCGATAGTCGATATAGGCAATTAATCAATAAGAATATCCGATAGTCAATAATAGATTTTTCACCGATACCATTAAAGTCTATGGAGAGCAACAACACCTTCATTCTTACACCCAAACAGGGCTGGAGAAGCTGGAATTAAAAATCCACAACAGTCAAAAGGATACGTCAAAATCTTAGGCAACACACTTAGGGTTAAAAAGCCACAGAAAAAAATCACACAGCATGACCCTTAAACCTGCATGACCCACAAATTAAAAAGTTTCCAGAAGGCAATATGATTGAACCATCATTTTACTTGAACTGGACATTTTAATATCCCTGTCCTGGAACGCAGCATGAGCCCCAAACCTGCATGACCCCCAGATTAAAAAGTGCCGGAAAAGGAGTCTTTCAACCACCATTTTTTGTTGAACTGGACATTGACTTACCTGTCCTGTACCACATATGACCATTACACCTGTCTGACCCACAGATTAAAAAGTCCGGAAAAAGGAAATCTTTCAACCCACCAATTTTAGTTTCACTGGACATTGACCATACCTGTCCTGGGCCACAGATGAGCCCAAAACCTCCATGACCCCCAATTAAAAAGTGCCCCGGGAAAAAAGGGGTCTTTCAACCACCATTTTTTTTTCACT